>JADBHU010000608.1:0-94591 GCA_017140155.1 Fusarium devonianum
GTGGAGTTGGGGGTGGTGGTGGTAAGAAGAAGAAGAAGAAGAAGCAGAAAATCACTCTCATGAGCACTGGCGGTCGGAGAGGCCAATGAAGTTTCAATTCTTGCCTGGAGAGCATACGGAAATCGAGAATTTCAGGTTCCTTCAATTGCAGCGTAATATCGCCTTCATGGTAGATGGCAAGACGTCTTAAACTCGACATATGGGTTTGCGTCTTATGAGGAAGGCTTGGGCAAGGCAAACCATTCGTCGTCAAGCGGTTATCCTGCGAATGATAGTGCTGTCAGTGCCCGTGCCTAAGTGTCAGTCTGCGGAGTTTCCATCCCATATGATTTGGTTAATTGTTGATCGTTCTACGAAGCGGACTTGAATCATTGGCCTAACACTAGATGTAACTATGTACTTGCTTATCTCTTATCGGCCGTCGTGGACGTGCTAGATTGACCAATCATGTTGAGCGCTGTGTGTTGGTTGCAGCGGACTGCGGGGCGATGCCGTTACTCGCCCATATTCTCCCAAATTTTTTTCTTGAGAAGCTGTACAGGGACTGTCTCAACTCTACCTTCAAGCCGCCTTGGCTCACTACATCTTGGTCGCAGCGAAACTACCACAGCTCAACAAGAACCTGCCCTAGATCAGGTCAAGGCAGTGCGCGACAGCTCTGCTAGCAATTCGACTCAGAGCATGGCCCTCCAGACGTCGCCATCACTCACCTCCACGTCGCATACCTTGACAGCACCGCCCCCCATGGCTGCTCCGGATTCCCTCACAAACGGCCAAGTCCTGGCCCTTCTCGAGAGCCTTGCCGAGGGCAAGCGTCATGTCTTCCTGCAGCCCACGGCCGAGATCCCGACCGACTCGCTGAATCTCGTCAAGCACACCCTTGAAGGCTTCGCTTCGCAAGTTGGCGATGAGCAGCAAGAGAGGCTGAAGGAGAACCGAAAACGCAAGAGAAATGTTGGTGGAAACGGCCATGTTCTGAAGATGCGCAAAGTGTATATCGATGGGTTCGAGACGGGACAGGTGTGGCAGCAGGCCAAGAGGATCATTGGAGGCGTCCTCAAGTATTCTGAAGAGGCTCTCGCTGAGCTGCAGGATCGCAATGAGGTTGTCGTCAACGGTGCTCACTCGGATGCCCCCAAAGCCCTCGAGTTTGGAAAGGATGGCTTCGAGGTGGACTCGGATGAGGAAGAGGCAGAGAGCGATGAGGATGTATCTGAGGACGAAGACGGAGATCAATTACTAGACCAAGAGGCGCTAGAAGACGGCCTAGAAGATGACTGGGAAGACGACGATGACGAAGAGCAAGAAGTGGACGAAACCAGAGATGACTATGAGGAAGTCGTCAACAACGACGACGAAGAAGAAGATGGACCAGTTGAGGAGTACGTTGAGGATCCCGATGGCCTCAACGATGGCTTCTTCTCCATCGACGATTTCAATCGACAAACACAGTGGTTCGAGGATCAGGACACAAAGGGAGACCCATATACCGACCAAGCCAGCGACGATGAGGAGGTAAATTGGGATGCGGATCCCATGGCTCCCTCCAAAACAGACTCCAGGTCGAAGACAACCGCTGCCAAGGAGGCTCCATCAGAAGATGAGGAGGATGATGAGGAGGAGAAGGGCCCCACATTTGGAGACATGGCTCTTGATGCGCCAGAGGGCGACAGTGATGACGATGCCATGGATATGGATGAAGCTGTTGATGATGAGGGAATGGACATGAATGCCAACGAGGTCTACTACAAGGACTTTTTTGCACCACCTCCCAAGAAGTACAAGGGCAGTAAGCCCAGGAAAGCAGCCAAGTTCGAGCCCAAGCAGCCAGACGAGGGAGATGTCGAGAGAGCCATGGCCGATGTCCGAAGGGACCTGTTTGATGACGAATCAGACCATGAAGACTCCGAGGATGCTCTGTCCGAAGTCTCCGCGGGAGATCCCAAGTCGCGACGCTCGGCTCACGAGCGCAGACAAGCGAAGCTCGCCGAGGAAATCCGCAAGCTTGAGGCTGCCTCGGTCGCCAAGCGAGAATGGGCCCTTTCCGGTGAAGCCGCTGCCGTGGATCGTCCGGTGAACTCCCTTCTCGAGGAAGACCTCGACTTTGAGCACATCGGCAAGCCAGTGCCCGTCATCACGCCGGAGGTCACTGAGAGCATCGAAGAGCTCGTCAAGCGCCGCATCGTCGCCCAGGAGTTTGACGAAGTCATCCGCCGTCGCCCAGACACCGAGAATGTTCCCGCTGGAACACGTCGCGGCCTCATCGAGCTTGACGATAGCAAGGCCACCAAGGGCCTGGCCGACATCTACGAGGAAGAACACGTCAAGAACGCCGATCCAGACAAGTATGTCAGCCAGTCGGACGAGAAGCTCCAGCGCGAGGAGAAGGAGGTCGAGGCCCTCTGGAAAGACGTCAGCGCGCGTCTCGACTCGCTCAGCTCATGGCACTACAAGCCCAAGCCCGCGGCGCCCTCCCTCTCCGTGGTCGCCGACGTGGCCACCGTGGCCATGGAGGACGCCCAGCCTACGACGGCACAGGGCGTGTCTGGCGAGAGCAGCCGCATGGCGCCCCAGGAGGTCTACAAGGCCGGCGCCACCGACAAGGCCGCACAGGGCGAGGTCGTCACCAAGGCCGGCCTGCCCGTGGCGCGCCAGGAGATGTCGCGCGAGGACAAGACGCGCCGCCGCCGCCGCGAGAAGGAGCGCGTGCGCAAGGCGGGCGGCGTGGACGGCAACAAGACCATCAGCAAGAGGGCCAAGATGCAGCGCGACACCATCGCCGACCTGAAGAAGGGCGGCGTCAAGGTCATCAACCGCAAGGGAGAGATTACGGATGTCGATGGCAAGAAGGCCAAGGCTGTCAAGCTGGCTTCGAGTGGCAACTACAAGCTGTAGTCCGAGTCTTGTGATATACTTCCGTCGTCGGGGTTGGGATAGGGAAAAGTCTTTGGGGGTTTACGTTGCTTTGAAGCGATCCATAATAGAACGCAATTTCATGTTCGCATTGGGCTGTCGAGGTGTCTTTCATCCGTTGATCATTACAACTGTCCTTTGGGGTGCCTTTGCTTGTGCTTCATACTTCTTGCTTGGGCTCAGCATCAAGTCGTTCGATGAGCTGTGCAGTGGTGGGTGATTCAATATGAACCAATTCATGCGTTCTGAGATGCCCGTTGCTCGCTTGACGCCGATACGGCCCCGAGACTTTAGCAAGCCTTAGAAGTCTCAGATAGCTCTACCAAGGGTGTTGTGAATAAAACTCGGTTATGTCGAACCCCCAACAATAAATTGAAACGCACGCACCGGATGATAGGTGCGGGAGCTCAATCAATATCCACAAGTTGGGGTTTGATAGCCTGTGTGGATTAAGCAAAACCCTTGGTATTGTACATCATATCTGTTGTAGTCATACATACTCGGCACGCACCCTAATCAGCTTGGGCGGCTTAGTGATCCCTTCCTTTGTGTCCCAGATCGTCCTGTCTTTTACCTGCCGTGCAAGACCTAGATGCCCCCAAACTCCATCCATGATTACACTCGCCATGTTTTCCTATCCATTTCAAGCGTCGACCTTGGTCTTCTTCGCCTCGGAGCCTTCGACGGACTCTTCGGCCTTTCGCTTGCCGTTGGCTTCAGCCTCGCCTTCGAGCGCCGCAGCTGTGGCATCCTTATTCTTCTTACGGACCAGGCCAGACAAGTCGGTGGCAGTCTTCTTGGCCTCTTCAACGCGAGCCTTTGTCTCGGCGGCGGACTCGCCAATGGCAGCGCCAAGGATGCCCCCGATGGGACCAGCATCAGCGCCTAGAATATCCTTAGCGTCGATAGGGTCGTTGCGTAGGTCAACGAGCTGTCCAACGTCAGTACCAAGCATGATAAGCTCCTGCAAAGGTCAACTACGGGACGACTTACCCGTTGCTCCATGTCGCCAATCACTTCTTTCATTTCCTGAATAGAGATTCGCGCCAGCTCGTTATCTTCGGGGGAGGCCATGGTAGCAAGCTCAACCTCCTTGTTCTGCAGCTTGAGCTTGGAACTCTTGATGGCTAGCTCCATCTCCTTGACGGCCTCGTCGCGCAAGGACTGGTCCATGTCTTCACGCTTGGCACTGGTGCCGTCGTCGCCTTGGGTGGTGACAGAAGCAAACTCCAGGGCCAAGGACAGCTTGAAATGAGCCTCGGCAATGATCTCTGATTCCTCGGGGTAGAGTTCCAGCTTGTACTTGAGCGAAGTTCGGCCGTCTTCAATGGCGTTGGGGTACCTGCAGAGACGGGGTGGTTAGAGCCGGGTTTCGGGGTAGCCTTGGAGCCTGCGCGTACCGTTCATTCTCGAGAGAAATCTCAGCGAGGGCATCATGAGTGTCAGCCAGACGCTCCTTGACATGCCGGACGGTAGGCGAATCGCCCTCTGCAGCCTCCTTGCCCTTGCCGCTCTCTTGTTCCTCGTTGTCTAGAACTTCCAGTCTCTTCAAGTAGCATACGCGAGCGAGATCAAGGATCTCAAAAGCGGTCGCCAAGTCGTCCTCTTCGTCTTCCTCCTCTTCGCCTTCGGCAGCGTCCTGTATGGAGGTCAGTATGTGCTGCTGTGGATCCGAAGTTGCGACAGCGTTCATACCTCGTCCTCGTCCGACTCGTCAAAGTTCTCATCACCAGTGAACTGGAAAAGGGGCTTCTTGGTGTCGGCATCACCCTTTGAGATCTCATTTTTATCGACCCCGTCCTTTTGCTCTGCAATGATAGCGACACCCTCTTGTGTCACCTTCTCGGCCTCGGATTGGGCAGGCTTCTTGGTCTTGCCTTCGCCGCTGTCTGTCTGCTTCCGCTTCTCGGAAGCGGCAGGGCCTCCGAGTACATCACTCTTGCTCTGGCCAACCTTGAACAAGCTGCGGCCGTAGTGGAAGAGGATCTCGGCGTTCTCGGGGGCCGTCTCGCCATTGATGTCGGCCTGCAGAATGCTGGCCCTGGAGAAGACTTCGGCAGCCTCCTCGTAGCTCCTATGAGCATATAGCGCAGTGCCTCTTGCGCACAGATCAGCGAGCGTGACCTTTTTGGAGTTGGGATCTTGGTCGTTTGCAATGAGGAAGTCGGTGTTGGGGGTGTCCACGTTAGGGGTGCCGACAGCGGGTGTTGTGGTAGTGGACTCGAAGTGGCCGGCGGATTTCGCGGCGTCGGCAGTGAGAGAATCGTTTGAGGTGGCGTTGCCCTCCTCAGAAGGCTTCTCTTCGGTCGACTTTTGGGTTATGTCGATAGCCTTGGTCGTCTCATCGACGACGGGCGCCGTCTGCTCGGTTTGGTCGGCCATTGCGATTGGGGGCCTAGATAACGGAATGGTATACGGGCAACTGATTGAGCGAGCGAGTAGTAGCAAAATTCCTGATCGTGCCGGTGCCTTTTTGCTGCTCGATGACTTGTCGCTGTGAAGGATGGAAGATGGAAATTTGCGATACCGAACGTAGGGTTTGCGACAAGCTGATGGCAACCGCAGCAACGACGAGCAGGTGGTATGACGCGCGTGGATGGGGAAGGGCAAGGGAGTTACGGCGTGTTTGATTGGTCGGAAATGGTGTTGGTGGGGCTGAAGCTCCTCCCCTCAATTGAGCTTCCTTTGTCTTAAGTTCCGGTGTCTGTGCCTAGCTAGAGTCTCAAGCCCGAAAGTGCAATGGCACATGTAGCTAATATAACCATCGACTCACTGGTCACGTCAAGTATGATAGTAATTGTAATTGCTGTACTTTTGTGAATGACGGTGGTTTTATTCTGCTTTACAGAATTGGCGTCGCCCTTCTCAAGAGCACCCGAGGTCTACCCTACATACCATCCAGACACAAGCTCCACGATGCTTCGCGATATGTGTCGCGACTCAATCCAAGCTAGTAACACGGGTTCAATCCACGTGTTCATATACATACGGTTGCATGCACACCTCAATTTCTGAATAGGGACAGTTGCTGCGCGAAACCTCAATGATGTATATTTTGTACAGCAAATAGCCATTGCTCACAGACGCATCCGAGGCGTTGCAGCAGCCTCAAGCAGTGGTTCAATCCTGATCCGTCTTACGTCGCCATGGCGTCAACTGCCAGTCCCGCGCGCGGCGCCCTCTGTTCATCCAGCACCCTGACCGATTTTGCACGCATTGGATTTTGAGCTTCGTGCGCGCCCCAAACGCGAAGTCATGTGCCGCAGTCTCAGTCCGCGAGAGCGTCATTGGCCCAACGAGCAAGCCATGTCCAGGCAACAACGCCTCTGATGGAGCATTCAGTGCAGCTGTTCACAGAAAGGCTGAACGTTACGTTCCTTGGCTGAATGAAGAAGGGAGGGGCAACTTGTGTGAACCGTGGAATATATAATGGCGGGGAGGACGCGGCTTGAGAGGAGAAGAGAAGATGATTACTCTTACCGTAAACTGCCATAGGAACAATAGACATTAGCCACCATGTCCAGTGAAGAGCATGTCCAGTGAAGAGCATGTCCAGGTACGTCTTCAACATCGAGACACCAGCCTCAAAATGTCGCCCTTGCTGACCTTCATAAAAGGAAGCCCTCGGTCAGATCTGCTGGCTCGAGATACCCGTCCGCGACGTCCCCCGCGCCAAGCAGTTCTACATCGAGCTCTTGGAGTGGGAGTTTGTAGATGAACCCGGCAAACCCGTCGGCGACTGCGTCAAGAGCCTGCACTTCTTCAACAAGGGCAAGACTCTGCACGGGGCTTTCCACGAGGTCGACCAGCGCAACCAGGTCATCAACAACGTTGCTGACCGGCCGGCTGCGCTGCCCGTGATGCCGACATTCTGCGTCGTGGATTGCGAAAAGGCACTGCAGAAGGCGACTGCGGCTGGCGGCAAGACTGCCATGTAAGTGTAGCCCCCCCCTCTAGAGGCCAGGAAGTTGCGATCCCTGACTTGCTTCAAGACCAAAGACGGCCATCGGTGGAGAGATGGGATACTTTGCGCGGCTTATCGACACGGAACAAAACATGATTGGCATCTGGTCCCAGAACTGAGTCCCGGTCAAAGGTTATCTCGCGGCGGGCAAGAGGGTGTTGACGGGATACCACGCTGTCCTTTGCTATCATTGAACGCTGTACAATCCCGATCTGTTCAGCAATCACGATCGATATTCATGATCAAGAGACAAAGCTATTACTTTAAAACTTCCGAGCGGTGGAAAATCCTCCCCATGCAGGTTGCTGCGCCGGCTAAACTCCAGCACAACTGACGCTGACCAACCCACCGGTAACTCAAATGTCTTCCGACGGCCGTCATTGCTTTCTCCTCCTTCTCCATTGGACAGAAGGTTAATGGCGAGAACTTGCGAACTCACCAATAAGCTGGAAGAAAGGTATGCGAGGATATGGGTTCTGTGAATTCCTCGATCCACATCGTCGTTGCTCCAGCTTGGACCCTTGAAGTTCGCAATGTCTCATTCGTGGGATAAATATAAACGGGTTGCGCGACTGACCGTCGGGGGGCAGCGCCATGCTCTCGCCTCAGGTTAGGACAAGCCCTGGGATCGGAAACCCTGCCCGGCGACGAAACGGATTTGCGTGACTCCATCTAGAAATCTGCAACGCGCGACGGTTTTACAAGCACTGAGAAATTCCGATAAGTGGACAATCCCGACATCAGAGCGTGGCGTGTGTTTGAAAGTTGGACCAACAGAAGTATCGCGAAGAAAAATATAGGTCAGAAAAAGGAAATTAGAACGAACGCACTGGCCACTTCCAAGGCCATAACACAGCTTGGCTTAATATTTCTGCGGAATAACTGATCATTAGCATACACGGGATGCCTCATAAAGACATTTCGGAGCCTTGACATGCCATGGCATGGCATGACAAGAACTTGCTGATGTTGGAGCTTAAAACGGCAAAGGTGCCTGCTCATCTACAGGGGGTGTCGTCTCCGGCAAGGTTCTGCGTCCCTCATCAATATTTTCAGATTGCAAGGTAGGATAATCCGTACATGCGTGTAAGAGGAGGCAGATCAGGTAGACTACTAGTAGGCATTTGAGACGTGACACATTGCGGAGATTGCGTGCCATGTGTGCCCTGCGTGCGTACGTAACGTTTCTGCTGTTGGCTGTCGATCCACGAAGGAACTGATGGATCCAACGCTGTGCAAGCGACGCACAGCGGAAGTCGCGGCATTTCAACGTTTTGCCTGCCAGCCCGTTCGGCTTTTGCTGCCGTCTGTCCCTCCAAGCCCACTACCAACTAGGTAGGCGAGTGTTCGGGCGTCAACATACTACCTAGTACTGTGTACGAGGTGAGGTTCATGGATGGCCAGGCCAGATCGTCGTGGTGAAATCAATCCATCATGCCCTGGCCAGCCAATGTGCGAAAACCCGAATAGAGAGAGGTAGGTAGCCTGGTAGGTAGCCTGGTAGGTAGATGTCCTCCTGTCGTTGGACCGTTGCATAGCCTTGAAACAAATGTACAAGGGTCATCAACTATCAAGGGCAGAGAGACTCGAAACAGCCGCGAACCGACTCTTAAAGCCGCTCCAGGATCTGAGAATCTGGGGGGGATGTTGGCTGGCAATTGGTGGATAATTGGCAACCCTCAAAGTCCAGCTATCATGAGCCGTGGAGAATCTTGGCTCCAGCGCATTGGTGTTCCTGACCACCCCCGGCGAACCTGCCTTTTAGTGGCGTCTGCTTCCCACCTTTTTGTGTGGAGGGGCCGAGGAATTGTCTAACTCTTGATGCAGCGCCAGAGGAAAAGCAACCTCTCGTGCTGCTCCTGAACATGGATTAACCCCAAGAAAGTCCGTCCACTAACTTAGTCTACACTTCATCGGCCTCTTTCTCGACACGCCATGGGTCGGCCGCTCTGGGGTTATCAGTGTCACGCTATCGGCTTGTTTGGAGTGGACGATGGCTGCTCTCGAGTGCAACTTTGCCGAGTGGTCGGTCCATCAGCGGTAATTACAGTATCCGTATCCGTAGATCGATGGCAAATATTGACCCCCAATTCATTCCCCGTACAGTAGCACCGACCTTATTATGTGCTATTGCTTTTGTGAGCTAACAAGTTAATCATTCCTTCCGGTCCCCCGGAACCCCCCACACAAGCTGCCTTGCCTACCTTTCACCACGGCCACTCTTTCCCGTTCCAATCTATCACTGCATACCGTCGTATCCGTCAGCTTCGGTACTTGCACACCTTACGTATTCGCCTGCCATGAATGCTGGCACGACGCAACGCAACAGGGACCAACCCAACTGTCGCATGCACCGAGGGATCAAGGGGCAAATATCATCCCTTCAGGTTCTGGGCACTTCAGCAGTCCTACCTCTGAGTCCTTTTCATCCAAACAACCTCCGAATGGCTCGAGCCACGGCGTCCCCATTTCGACACCGGCGATCGCGATATGTCCACAACCTCCCCAGCGCCCAAAGCCCAGATCTACGTCAATCACTGTAAACCGCCTGTGGTGGAACAATTACCACGCCCCGCGCCGCCCGTCCTGGCTTTCCCCCTTCCACCAACGACAATCCACGAGTACCACCCACATCCCGGTCGCGACCTGTCTCGTTGACCCCCTCGAGCCCCAGCTCCATCAGCTCCATCGCCTTCTGCCAGGGATCTCGTCCCTCGTTTCGCCCGGCCGTGCCTATCTGGGCCGGCTCAAACATACCATCGGCCAAATATTCCTCGCTTGGCACCTTGGCGACTTGTGGTCTCGCCGTTGGCATCTCGTTCTTTGCATTGCCTCCCCACGTTGTACTGCATCTTCGCCTTGCCCACTCTTAATTCAACCTTCTTGTGCTCGGCTGCGCCGTCTTACGATACAACAGCCCGATAGGTACGGACCTGTTAGGCATCCTCTACCGGACACTATACCTTCCCTCCTCCGTTCTCACAGGGCCACTCAATTTCCCTACCTTTTCCCAACTTTTGCTTCCCCAAAGCCTCACCTTCTTACCCCATACTACTATATTTTCCTTCCCCACAGGATCCGCATTCTACCCGCACGCACGCTGCATCCACCGCCGTCACGAACTTCTGTCGCCTCAGCTCGGTTCTTAATTTTGACCCTAATCTGCTATTTAGTATCGTTCGTTGCTGCTGCTGCTCCCGTTTCCGTCCCACGATTCCTACCGAGCGATTTACTACCGAGCGATTGTTGTCTTGACCTTTACAAAGCACGCCACGTCAACGATCGATTGAGCAACCGTCCTGTTTGCGCCGAACACCGTACAAAAGCGACATCAATCTTAGCGCACACGATCAAGCCGTACTGTACACTCTGGAACCTCGAAAGCTTCCCAGCGCATTGAGAGCGCCAGCTGTTAGATGTGATGCGACTTGGTTCAGCAAAGGATATAGAGAATACTTGGAGCCCGCTAGGTTAAATTGCGACAATACTCAGCTCGAGAGGTAGACGTCCTCTGTTGCATCGAAGCCGATAGAAACGATGGCTGCAGTTCAACCATTAATCGCCGAACCGCGCCTTGGGCCGGTCCCATCTATCGCTCTGGATAACGCATCAGATCCTGTCCTTATGGATATCGATCGACCTAGCCAAAGCCCTGCGATGGTCAACGAGAGTACTTTTGGAAGTACACCAGCAAGGGGGGACACCCGCATCGTTGCCATAGTCTTTGGGCCTGGGCAGGAACCTATCGTCTCCGTCTTCGCAGAAGTTTTGGGTACGCCTTGCAGGATGAGAAATGGGTTCGACCTTGTATCGACCGAGGATCGTGGCTTTGTCATCGGTATTGCAGCAGGCGAGGCGATGGGGAATGTCGCTGCGCGCGACCAGAAGCTTGTTGTTGCCATCAACGCTCATTGCGTGAACCTAGGAATGCCTCCGGATCTCTTTCTCTCCAGCCACTGCGACTACGAGTTTCTTTATACGGAATCGCCCTTCTTCCGTCGCGATCTGGCGAGGTTCACATCCTTCACACTGGGTCAGATCAACCACCACGACGCACTCATGGCGAAGTCAAGGACGTATTTCATTTCAACAACCTTCCCAGACGTCCATGCCGCTCTGCCAAACATTGATATCTTAACAGTCGGTGCGGATGCCGTCGAGATGCGCGTTGATTTGCTGCGAGAGCCACATGGCGATGGTAATTTCTCCGAGGTTCCTAGCCTCAGCTACGTTGGCGAGCAAGTCATGCTTCTCCGCCAGCGCACAGAACTTCCCATTATCTTCACGACTCGATGTACAAGAGAAAATGGAAGGTTTCCCATGGACAATCCGGAACTATACTATGACTACCTCTATCGAGCGATTCAGTGGGGAGTGGAATACATCGACGTAGAACTATGGTTGCCCGAGGATATTCGCAAGAAACTATACGAGCGTCGGGGCAATTCGCGCATCATGTCAGCCTTTCATGACTTTTCTGGAACTTTTCGATGGCCGTCTAAGCACGCTCAGGAAGTGTTTGAGAAGTCAATACCGTACGCCGATATCATCAAAATGATTGCCATCATCAACGAGCATAACGAGAACTTCGAGCTAGAGTACTTCCGATCTAAGATGCGCGCCGAATATCCTGAAGCCCCCCCCTTTTCTGCCGTCAACATGGGCGAGACCGGACAGTTCTCGAGAACACTGAACCCCGTTTTTACGCCCATTACTCACCCACTTCTCCCTCTCATCGCAGCTCCCGGCCAGTTGAGCGCGGCTGAAATCAATGCCGCCCTATCGCTGCTGGGTCAACTCCCCAAAAAGCGTATCTATGGAATCAACAGCACGACTTCCCGAAGTGCCACCCCTCAAGCGCCGTTCTACGAGAAATGTATCAATGAACTAGGCCTTCCTCATCACTTTGCCGTTGTCGAGCGGCACCCCAACAACCCTGGAAGCATGGAGGCGTGGTGCAACCAGAAACACTTCGGGGGCGCAAACCTTAACCCAGGGGTACCTCATCATACATTAATAAAGAACAGCCCCTTCTTTGCAGCACTGAATGGTGGTAACGGGCCAATTTTGACGGAAGCGGCCCGTGCCATTGGGGTAGTTGACACCATCGTGGTCCAGTCGGGCTTTACTTCAAGGTCATCGTCACCAGGCTCGATCCCGTCAAGCCCTCGGCAACGGCAAAGCGACTCGATCGATTCCCATGGCCATTCAGGTTTAGCACCGAATACCTCTCTCGTCTTTGACAACGCTGGATGGAAGGGTATACTTAGCACTCTGACGCGAGACCTTGCCCCGTCCGCTTATTTTGGCCGCTCGGCTGTGGTTATGGCTGCCTCGCCTGACGATGCCGCGCCGGTTTTCTTTGCCATGAAAGCGCTCAAGATTTCGAAGATTTACACGATAGGCTTCCGCACGCCCACCGCACTAGCCCGCAACGCGCCCACAGTCGAACCGTTCATCAGCCTAGAGAGCCTGCAGCGTGCTCGGTCAGTACAAGACGACAGCTCTCCATTCGTGATTGTATCTGCGCTGGGTCCAGAGAAGAGTCATCTGGTTGGCATGTTATTGCGAGCGTTTGCAGCCGTTGGGTCAAGCGGGACGACGAAAACGAAGAAGGTATTCCTTGACCTTGTTGACGGAGCAGCCCGGAGAAGCTCCGATCCAAGCCTGGTTGCTGAGAAGAATGGATTTGCCGCCTACGGAGCGGATGACGTTGCTGCCTTCACAACGGTGGAGAGCTTACGGCTGCTTGTTGGGCAGAACGTCCCATACAGCTTTGTGAGACTGGCAAGTGGAAGTCACCGCTTCTGAGCATGAAGGCGCCAATCAGGATTATCAACAGTGAGTCATTGCGCATGATCCTCGAGGAAAGGGGCATCACAACCAGTGCAATCTGGCAGACCTACTTTCCGCGTTCGACGTCGGTCCTTTCTTGGGCCACGGACCGAGGACTGAATAGGATCAAGACCCGAAGACCTCCGGGCCCAGGAGGCAAACCCAGATATGTCCAAGACAGTCGGCCAGGCCGTGGACTGGAGCAGGGGGGAGCGATACGCTCGGTACAGCCGCGGCATGAGAAGGATACCCCGTGCAAAGCGCTACTTTCCATCCGGGTCTTTCGGGCACAAGGCTCCATATATTGACCCCTGCACGGAGACTCGGGGTGAGAGGATTTCCTAGGATCAAGATGGGTCTATTTTAAGCCGCGATGTGATATTGGCCGGCGAGCTTTGCAAACAAGCAGAGAGATGCGCTCCGTTGATTGCAGATCCAGCGGGCAGAGGATGGTCCACATATGCTGGGGCATCGGAGTGGGTTTGTTGCAACTGGACAAGGACAAACGCGCAGGATTGCCCTCTACTACGAACATCCTCCCTGTCAAGGGAAGCAAGGGCCTTGGATAAATCTCCACATAGAATAGGGCCCCCGCTATCTACGCCATATTGGTCAATAGCCCTCTCCCGGACTCTGGGTTGCGACCCTGTGTAGCCTGGCCCGCATAGGGCTGGCGACTTGATATGAAGTTGATGGGTGTATACGAGAGCCGGTAATTGAAATGAACATACATATATCAGTCGGATATTAGACGTTGAAAGTAACATCACAACGCAGATGTTATATTTCAGTACTTGAAGGCATGTGAAAATTATGGTATGCCGTGCAGATCACGTCTTATGATATCCGTTGTCTTGGTGCTTTGTATATCATCACTTACTCACCAAAAAAGCAATTCAAGACCGCAGCGCGTCGGCATAGAGCGCCACATAAACTTCACTCAATCCTGGTCCGTAGCCACCCTCTCTGTCTGAGTCTTGGTGTAAGACGGGGTTGAAGGTTGTGCGAGATTCAGGGCGCTTAGAATATCTTTGACCCTGGTGGTCCTGCTTTTGGCGATTTGCCCCCTGGCAGGCCTCCTCGCAGACGTTATGTAGGGGGGTGTAAACAACACGAGTGCGTGGGTAGCATGGCGGCTAAGCTTAGTCTCTGGATGGACTGCTATATCATCCAGATGCAAGAGCTGAGTGTGTCTGCCATGTCAGATGACCAGGAGAATCGTTATCCAGGAGAAAGGACAGTCTCGACGAGAAAATTTCAGACATTCCCTGCAAGCGAGAATGTGGTATAGAAAGGTTATGATGCAAGAGCGGCGATGTGGCTCAGGGGAATGTGTCATTCGAGCTGTGGCTAGATTGTGAGAGCGATGGATGGCTAGACTGTCCGTCACTGTGCTTACCTGGGCGCCGTTGAACAGTGAAGCGGACGACTGATACCGCGTGAAACCAATAGCCGCTGGACAACTCTGACGATAATATTAATGGTAAACGACAACTCGAAGGCTTGAAAGATTGCAAACCCGTAGCTCTTGGCAAAATGCAAGCGAGGGGGCCCCAGACGGCTAATCCATTACGGAACTGATGGCGGAATGATCTGGCTGTGGCAATCTCCGGGTATGGTACTTGATCATGATCAGATGCCAAGGCAGGCAATAGGGGGTGCGGGTAAAGTCGAGGTGGCGGTATGTATGTAGACTGAGAGCACATGAGAAGACGGGATGAAACAATCAACACCATGCTTTCCCAGGATTAGCAAGTTCGGATGATGAGCGGAGGACTTTTGCATTCGCCTCGACAGGGGCAACCAGCCAAGCCGTAACATTTGCCGCGTGTCAACTCCACTGTCGAGCTCTAGATTCGAGCTCTAGATGTTGATGATGTTTAGGCTTTAGCCACACCAAAGCAGACCTGCGGATCACCTTTTCACGGCCAACTTGGGGCTCGGCGAAACGTTCTGACAAGAAACACTCACCCTAGACAACGCCAATGGTTATTACAGGAACACGAGAAACGTCGTCCAGCGACCATACTCTAGGAGTTGATACTTACCATGCATCAGGTTGCCCAAAAGAGTCCTGGTGCGTGGCCAAAACTTGGACCTGTTTTACTTGACCAGGACATGAAATGCTTGAAAAGTCGAGACTTGCCGTCTCATCATCGATCGAATGTCGAATGAAGGAGAACTAAGGGGTAGCGGAGCTGCGATGCATAAGTGACAAGAAAGTAACCCAGGCATGGCGAGCAACACAAGCGACGACACGGGGCAACGAGTTGAGGCATAGACGCATTTGATCTCTCAGCGTGGGTCAAGTTGAAGCGAAAACTAAGGTACGTTAGAGAGTGAGAGAATGGAGAGGGTTTCTGTGGACGTTGGTGTGGATTGTCTGTCGGCTTTTCTTCAGTCGCAATCGGCGAATTAAACAGTGCTTCAATGTCTATACTGGAGTCAGAAGCATCGGACGCAAGTTATCGGGTTCCGCGGTGCCTAAGCCCTACATCCCATGCGAGTCCGCGATCGCCTGAAACCCTGGGATCGTGCGTGGTTGGTTAGCACCCTGAACGATCCATGGCGGATCCTCAGTCTGATAGTAGCTTCGAAATTAAAAGAGGGGGAGCCATGTGGGTGAGCTGGCTGAGCTCTTCTCGGGGGCTTCCGCTCTGTCCGATCCCTCTGGGTTGTATGATGAATAACTGGAACCACTCCTGTCAAAGTACCGATAACTATAACCGTCTGCATGTCAGACTTTTCAAAGTAGACGAACTAAGTTCATATACGCTTCGACCCTAGCGACCCGGATTCCTAAAGTGTATGTGTTGCCTGGCCCTACCCCTGGCACGTCGTGCATTTGAGAGCCAGAGATCTCTTCATTAACTGCCGCAGTGGAACATCCTGGCAGCGGCAACTGGGCCTCGTAGCGAGGAAGGTTCATACGCTCACTACCCATGAGGGTTGAGGTTGAGGCCAGAGAGATCTATGTGTCACGGCCGTGGTAAAAAGCTGTCTTGCCAACACCATGCCATCCGGGTTCCTGGTGGAGAGAGTGAACAGAGTTAATACCGTGAACGTCAATCGAGGAAAATCGTGAACCAGAGTAATAACTCTGGTGCAAAGTGAAATACGGACAACAACCCGGGTGCCCTTGAACGATTTACTGCAGGGTGTGAGATAATGGCCTAGAGAGTTGTCGATCGGGGCTTGTCGAATCGCATGGGCAGTCCACGGCCATGTAAGTTGTGTACATGGGCGCAATGCAGGCTCCTTGCCTGGCGCTTGTCTAAATCCGCCTGTGAAGAAGCCCTGGAAGGCATTCCGTTCAGAGAACCACGAAGCTCACTCTTGAGGGCGCGTACACCTTGGCCGCCATCGGAGGCTGTCCCTAGTTCAGTCTGGTCCAACATCGGAGCCCATGACCTAGTGAACGAGAGCGGTATCTCACTTGTAAAATGGGCTTCTCAGTTTGGTTCTAACCAGGCGACGGATAGAAGAATGACCTTAGATCTTGAGCCACATTCGACGACGCGGCTCGTTTCAGTTTTAGGTGAGCCAGTCATGTTGCTCATGAGAGTTGGTTCTGGAGGCTCGGGGCAGACAGGGCCACAAAGTGAGAATGGTTCGATAATTAGGCACCTGGGTTAGAGTGCAAGACAACCCCGGACAGGGGAGTCAAAAAGGGCAAGGAGCCCGGCATTGCAAGACTCGCAAACTGATCCACTTCTAGAAACCGTGACGCTCAGCCTCTGGCCTTCATTGGACTGACGTCCGTTCTTGTATCGACAAAGGGGACTCGTGCAGAGTTGCTCCGAGCTGCAACGCGTCGCAACTTGTTACCCATTCAGCCAGATTCAATGCGTAGCGCATCATCGCCTCGACATTGATGGAAAAGCACATCTTGCGCACCGGCCTTGGTTCCCGTCGTCGTCTACGATTGATTAGCCTCTTGCTTCGTTCTGCCGCATTATGCCAGAACTCCGACGCGAACTTTATTGCCGCAAGTAGGTAGAGCTGCCTGAACCAAGGCCGCAGGGTAGACCGGGGTTGTCGGAAACCCGTGGATGATTTAGAGGGTCCCGGTCGGTCCCAAAGATCCAAATCGGGGGAGCAAGCCGACCACGAGGAGGCGGGCGAGCACACGCCATCCGGCGACACTAGCTAAGCCAGTAGCCCCCTGAGAACTCCAAGGACCACCCACGACGGAGGGTTTGGTCGAAGGGAAAAGAAATGTGAGTACTCCACAAACCAAGGGTAGATGCTGATCAATAACAGATTCAGCACAGCGACTCGCCACCGGTTCACCCTGATGCAAGTCTAATGACCGCAGGAGATGCTGGATACATCCCCACATATGCAGGTCCGGCGTCCACTTGTCTCACTCCCTTGAACTTGGCTGTTGTGCGTACGTACAGTAGTAATATGTTGAGACCCTAGAGCGGGTATATTGTTGACTATGATAGGTACGATAAACCGATCGTAGAGGCGCTGAGAATTGTGCAAGTAAAGCGCCGCCATCGTATTGAACACCTCCCGGCGGGGAGGTGTTGTTCAATCCGAAGACCGTGGAAGGGATGATTTCCGTTAGAAACGATTGTTTTGTCGAGCGGCCCCTTGTGGATCGGTCTTTACACTTCCCGAACCACACTTTCCGAACCTCACCTGAGAATATCTGGGCCAAGGTGGGAAACACCCTGAGTTGTCGCGTCATTGTGTATTACCTTCCTTGTCAGCAGCGCTCATGAGCCTCTGTCTGGTAAAAGTCATGGCGGCTCGGTATCAGGGCAACGCATAGGGTTTGATATGAAGCGGCCG
The DNA here is from genome assembly GCA_017140155.1 of Fusarium devonianum. Classification (NCBI taxonomy): domain Eukaryota; kingdom Fungi; phylum Ascomycota; class Sordariomycetes; order Hypocreales; family Nectriaceae; genus Fusarium; species Fusarium devonianum. The sequence goes on from JADBHU010000608.1 coordinate 17,516, forward strand.
CAACCGCCGACTTCCTTGCGATTTTGACAAGACAAGCCAGCCTCAACTCCTGCATTGACCATACTGCTCAATGCAGCGTTACTTTCTCAGACATTGGTCCCTTTGTGAGACCTGACGACCTTGACCGTGGCCAGACAACAGCAAGTGCCACCCAGCGCAGCATGGCAATGTGTGAGCGCCTCCACATTGTCGCCGAATATTCATCTGGAAGATCAAGGGGGAGAAAAGAGGCATTTCGGTGACTGCTTATGGTCTTCGCCTTGTTTGACGACCCACGATGAGGAAGAGATCTCGTCTCCATCAGCGTGACTGTGAGCGGAGTCGGCGGAAGACCGCAAGATTGACACGAACCCTGTTGCTGTATTTCGATCCATCAGCGGCAAACGGTGGAAGGAGTCTAGAATACGGCAAACCAACAGGGGTGGAGAGCGCCTGGGTAGTAGTCCTTACGGGACAGAGAACAACTAGTACCCTGAGAGAACGCAGTAGTCGGTAAAGGCCCAGGATGACCCATGAACCAAGCGTCAGGCTTCAAAAGTTCAGATGGAAACCAGGATGTCTCGCGCCCGCGAGTTGGTGAAAATGGCGCCCAATGCTAATCTTAGTTCATTGTTGACGTTGCTAGATCGGGCCTGCCACTAGATCGTGTCAAATTGAGCCCTTAGCCGCTTACAGCAGGATTTCGATTCGTCCCAAAGACTTGATTGCGTGCATGGACGCACGTATGCAAGTGTGTGATGTGAAGAGGAGAAGCTTGAAGCGGTAATAATATCGAGTCTTGTTACAAAAGTCTGTTAGTTCCTGCCTCCAGAGTTTCAGGCTGACCGAAAAGGGAGCAACTACCCTGTCGCTGTTCCCGCTATGCTTAAGCGAAGTGTCCGCTAGGTAGTTCCACGACAAACCTTAGGTTCCAGGTTCCACCTGGCTGGCTCTGCTGCCCGGTAAGGAGCGAGGTGGGTTTGCTTTAGTGGACAAAGGTAGGTGCGAAGGTACGAATGTCAGTGAGCTCTGGCTCTGGAACTCACGCGCAAGCTTAACTCGCAATGGAAAACCCCCGAAGCCTTTCAGTATTTGCAAGGAATCGTGCACTTGTGACCAATGGCTGCGTGCTGGCGAACGGCACTGTTACTGGCCTCGACTTTTACGGTGACCCTGTTGCCCCCAAGATGTTGTCGAAGCTAGCCAAAAACACCGCGACGAGGTATCCCCTTGCCATGTCTTCCATACCGTTCGTTGCCTCGCTCCCTACACTACGGAACGCAACCGACCGGCTCACGATCCCATCAATTTGGAGCGGTATCTTACCGCTATACTGGTTACGGCGCTAAGGAGCAAGCGAGCGTTAAGATTGTTAGAGCCGTATGCCCCAGATGCTGCCAATCTCGCCCCTGCTGCTTTCGCTAGGAGCCCGAGTTTCTGGCCTTGAAACTTGGGGCCCGCGTGGACACTGTCCCTTGCACAATGCGTATGTATGTTCCTTGTCGACCTGGGGCGACAAGTGGTCCAATCTGGCACAGGGGAGCCCGCTGCTCAATGTGATTCAGCGAGAGAGCGAAATCGAGAGCCTGAGTGGAGGTATGGGTGTGAGACCGACTACCAACTCGCCGTCGCTCGACAGATCGAAGGTCTGTTGCCAAAACCAGGTCGGCAGAGACGCGGAAAAGAAGACAAGATCGACAGATGACTCGGGAAGTGCTATGCTTAATACCACTCCAAGACGGACGGCTTCAGGGCTTGCATCTCCCCGGTTTGGTGCATTGGGGGCTTCCCTGTTGGGGGTACAGTGAGCTTTGGGGGCGATGATTGAACAATACCATCCCCTTTCTTCACAGAGTTCGCGCTCTTGTACGCTCCAATGGCATGCCTGGCCGAACGCCAGCGAGATGTAAGTAATCACCATCTCCAAAAAAGTGAAGTATGCTAGCGCCTGATCCGGGACGGAGTGCACGTTGACGAGAGCCTGCCGAGAACCAGCATCAAAAACAACGTTAGAGCGGGCCACCAAGGGACTCCATCTCAAGGTCTCCGTTTCCCCACCATGATCCTTCCCAACATCGACACCATCATCATTCATGCCCGCCCCCCGGCCCTGTCACTAGCCACCTCCACATTGGCAACGACCAAAACCAGACCGCGGACTGGGGTACGGGTCAGTTGTGCAATCCTGGGTCTCCCGAGGCTAGTCGACCGGTTGACCTTCTTTTGCCGTCCCGTCCCATCTTCCACTGCGCCTCATCTCACATCTGAACTTCAACTCCTCTCTCCATTTGTGTCCTTCATTCAACCTCCATCTGTTTGGCTGTTGGGATTATCACATCTTTGCCTCAAGACTGTGTTGCCAAGCCAGTCGTCACCCACTGCGCCAATACTTGGAACCTCCGCACTTTGACCACGACTCTGCTAAGGAACTCGGGATTGACGCTGCCTGGAATGCTCCGTCCTGTTTCACGCTCCGTCTTTCTCTCTTCAAATCAGTTTTTTTGGCTTTCGCAAGCTTGCTCTCTCAAGTCACGACTAGCTCCTGGATGAGCCTCTGACTGATATACCGAACGAAGCGATTCGTCTCTCCGCCTCAGCCGAGACAGCTCTTACATCATCCCTATCAATCCAGACATGACCGCTTCTATATACGACCCAATGAACGTCCCTCACATCCCCGGAGTCCACCCTGTGGCTATCCCCCGGCCACAGGTTGGCATTGAGCGTCTTCCCACACGCCGCATGAGCAACGAGCCTCGAGAATCTATGAATTGCAAATCATGCCGGAAGCGTAAGGTAAGACTCTCGCGCTTTCCCTGAGAAGCCTTGGGCGCGTCTAATTCAGCATGTACCAGATCAAGTGCAATCGACTTCGGCCCTCATGCGAAGCTTGCCAGGTCTTTCAGTGCCCTTGTGTTTACGGTGAGCTCATACTCGAGCAGTCGATTCCTTGACTGCTTAATTCGTGAAGAATTCTTTGCTGATCGTGTCGGCTCGGGTGCAGATGCTGTTCCTAAGAAGCGTGGCCCAAAGACAGACGTCCTAGAAGCGCTTCTGAAGAGGGTGGATGGTCTAGAGGCAAAGCTGAGGGAAAAAAACGAAGATGATGCATCACCGACAAGCCCGAATCTGCCTGGACCCGGAAACGGAGAAGTCTTGCTTGGCTCTGAAGCAGGTGAACCGTCCGTTAAAGGAATCGCAATCGACTCACGACCTTCTCCTGGTGACACAGCATCCCTTTCTCCGCATACGCCTCTGCCTAGGTCAGAAAATCCGATTTCCTTATGCATACTTGACCAACTGACTCTTCTGCTCCAGGGACCTGTCGCCCCCGCCTGCCCAGGCTGAGGTTCTCCTTGACACCTACTTTGCTCGATTCCATGGCAAACCGTACTTTATTCTAGACGAGTCATCTATCAGACAACAACTTCAGTTGCATCAGCTACCCAAATTTCTCTCTTACGCAATTTCTGCAGTCGCAGCGAGGTATGATCTTATTGCTGTTGATAACCTGGGTGTCTTATGTTAACCATCTCATAGACACACGACCGATCCGAACGGCTATCAAGCCGCGGCTAACCTCAGCGAGGATTTTGCCGCTCGTGCGAGAAAAGAAATCAACACTGATGAACCATCAATAGACGCCTTGCAGGCCCTCCTCCTCCTTGTTAGCGCTTTCACTGCGACTGGGAAGGGGAAAAGGGCTTATATGCTCATGAGTAATGACCCATATTATATATTTTCACTATCGATCTTTCGGCTAACAGGCTCTAGCGAGTGCTACTGGAATGGCTATGGCTCTTGAAATACATCGAGAAACAGATGCCCAGGCTAGGATGACCCCGGTTGAACGCGAGGTGCGACGGCGGCTCTTCTGGACTTGCTACTTACTTGACCGGTTCCAGACGACCGGATCGAGACGCCCGAGCCTTATCAGTGACACTACTATACTATTGCGCCTTCCATCATGGTCACCCACCTCATCTTCACTTCCTGTCGAAGGTGAGTTCTTCCAGACAGGCTCGAATCTCCAATATTTCCAGGGAAGCGACAAGAAACCGCAAGGAAGCATGGGGATGCTCATCGACATTGCCCGAGTTCTCGGCAAGACAAATCGATATTTGGCCGCAGGCGGCGTTAAGGGCGACTCACATTTTCCTTGGCACACTCTTTCGACTCTATCCAAGATACGACAAGATCTTGATATCTGGAATTCGGGGACCGAGGACGTCTTCTCGAACCTCGGCGCTCTATTCAACCAGGCCGATTCCACCGTCCTCTTGCTGAGCAAAATCATCTACCACCTCATTCACTGCTTAATCTACCGCCCATTCCTACCGATCGACTTGGCCGAGCTCGCCGAAACGGGACAACACCAATCTTGGCAAATCGAGGCCACAAATATGTGTTTCCTACATGCCAATGCTGTCATGGAACTGGTTCAATATGGAAAGCAGGCTGGAATAGTTGACTGGCCAGCATTTGTAGGATACTGTGTCTGCACAGCGGGAACAGTCCATGTGCATGGGGCCCACTACAGCAAGCAAGGCAGCCAGGGCGAGGTAAACGTTTTCAATGCTGCGGCTGAACACCTCTCCCATGAGATGCAGTTTTTGAGCGAACTTCGGTACGCCTGGGCATGCGTGCAGCACCAACGCGAGACTCTGCAAGACATCATCCATGCTCATGGGGAGCTGGTGAGGACGCTGGCACGTAGCTCGATGCGATACACGCCCGGGTTTCATAGCGAGGATTTTTTTGACCGCTACTCGAATATTGGGGGGCCTGGAGGGCAGTCTTTCGGCTTTGACGCTGCCAACCTGCGCCTGTCGGATGTTATCATCGACTTCAACAGCGGTCCTCCGCCGGTCCAGGAGACTTCTCAAAGCACGGAGGGACCTCAGCGCCCCAATCTCAAGCGCAAGAACACGGCGCCAGCAGGGCCAACCGGCCGAAGGCGACCAGACGTCAAAGTTGTCCCCAGTCTGCCACCTACTGTTACAGGGCTTCCTACTCCAGGTTCTGCCCGCCGATCCTTCTCGTACACGGCTGGCATGATGCCACACTCGTCACCTGGTCTCCTTGCAACACCGACTTCACTCCCACCCCATCACGAGGGCCAAGAGTTGTACGCGTTGCATGAGCAGATGGATGAAACGTCAGGGAACAATGCTGCGGTTGCAGCGGCGGCAGCTGGGTTTGCTCTATCACCCGGCTCGCACCCTGTTTCAGCTCACAGCATGCACCCGATAAACGGTGCGCCGTTCAGCCCTCCTTACAGCTATGGCTCAGGCTCAAGCGTCGCGAATGCAGGCCCTGGCATGATCAATGAGGCCAATGGGGGCTACGATGCCATGTTCGGCACAGTTCCGACAAATGCGTTCGGTAGCCCTGCTGTATGGCACGGCGAGGATAACCACACCAAACTCAGCCTCAACCAGCCCACGGGAGCAGCGCCGAGTCCTGGGGCGAGAAGCAACAACGGCAGTGTTGGAACCGGGCAAGGAGAAGAGAAGGACCCATTCCTGGCCCTTCTTGAGCAACTCGCGGAGAATGAAAATCGATCTCACAACGGACATGGAGGCGACCTCGACTTCTTTCTGGGAGGCCCCGTGGCGAGTTCATGATTATGAGGTTGGAAAACAGAGACTAGGAATATCACTTATTCCTGGGTATCATTTTCCTCCCTGGAATTCAAAGTTCCTTAAAACTTGCAAATCTTCAGGGACAAAGGGAACATTAAGGGGGAATATGGAAAAGAACTTTTGTGTAATCATAGTTTCCAAAGGTTTGGTTGGAACCGGCTGTGCTCGTCGAGCTTCGGGCGCAACGGAATTTGCAGCATTTAAATGGATAACGGATGGGGAATACGGTTTTGATAGGACGGGAAACCCTTTGTAAAAACATTGATGGGGTGGATGGATTGGTTGTATCTGAACAGGCGGCTCCGGGGCACTTGAGAGCAAGCCACCAGTAGTCACAGTAGTTTCAACGAGAATAGGAAAACAGAGATATCCTACAGCAATTGGCTTTTGGTCTCCTGTACATAGTAGTATGCTTCAAGTACATGCCCAGGGGTCAGGGCGGACGAACAATTCCCTGCTAACGCGATGACACTGAGATCTGGTCTGTCTGTCTAAAAGGGCCAAAATGAAAAGGGCCAAGGATTTCTTGGGACCTTGTGAAAAACACCAGCTCTGGCGAGTGTCAAAAAGGCATGGGTTTTCGGAGCTGCGGCCTGAAGGAGAAATGCCGTTGGCGGGATTGCTTGTAGCGGGGTGGAAGCCCCGGGACAGGGGGGGCAATGTAATCCGTGGATGCATGGGGCCAATTTGGAGACGAAAGCCTCGCTGTGGTTGGTCATGACGTGGTTTCCATGCAAAACACCCGTGTGTTCGCAGGAGGAGTCCGGGCGGCTTGTGCCGTTATTGCTTGCATGGATAGGCCGGGGCATGGTTCTGAAGCTCGCACCCGGGATTGAGGAGTTGTCAGAATCCGGACAGACCGACTTGGATAGAAAAGGGGAGTTCGTCTTTGAAACTTGAAAGGGGCGTCCTGGCAATGAGTTAACTACTATCGAAGGGTTGGCACGAACGACCTTGTAGTAAATAAATTACGTATATACGTGTTCTTGTTGCTGTTGTGGACTGAACTGGACACTTCCATGACTCCTATGCCTCCAGGTATCCCGGATATACTCAAACCACCTCTGGCCGATCCTTTACCAATATCTTCCAGCATCTCCTTGCTTCTTTTATGACAAGATAGACATGGTCCATCCTGCTACTGCATGAACGAGAGCCATGCAGTACTTTGCACGACACCAGCCTGGCATAGCCCACCATAGCCCACCATAGCGACGTTCCGTCTCTGTAGTATTCAACTTGCCGCCGTGAGCCAGCCCGGGTGCAGAGTATGTGCGGAAGTGTAGTTCAGCGCCCCCGCCAGTCGGTGGACGGGAACGGCAAGGTTGAAAAATAAGCATAAAGAGTAGAATCGATAGCCCGGGAGAGCATTCAGGCTGAGGCTGAACTGCGGGAGCCAAAAAGATGCCTTTGCGGACTGTGACGCTGCCTCGACCGGACCCCAGGGTGGTCGGGTTCAGGATGCGCCGTGAACGACAAGCACCCGGATCGGCGCGTAGAACAGCACGGTCCAGCGTGCGGACATGAGGCCTAGCTGGGCGGGGCGCGATAGCTGGAAAGCCCGGGACCAGAGCGCTTTGATATGGACGGTGGGATTCAGCCGCAACACGGCATTCGCCTGACGGGGACAGCACGGGAGCAAGCGAAGATTGGGCCATAACGTCGATCTCATCTGAGGCTGAAGCGGAAGCGAATGATGGCTGTAATCTTGGAGCCTTGGAGCATAAAGTATACGTCGATCTTCCAGCAGGACTTCATGATGCCTGCAGCGGAAACTTGCCAGTACCGCAGCCCAAGATGGCCAGTCCGGGGAGTCCTTTCTTCCGACATAACTTTTGTAAGTGCCTCCAGGCCATAAAGTCCGGAAAACACTGTTGTATGCTTTCAGGCCCGCAATCAAGAACAAGCAACACCTGAGCCCAGAATAGTGGTTGCCTTGTGTCGACAGCATCGTCAGTATCCGGCTCAACCGTTGCGATTTCAAACCATCCAACGTACGCATCATGGCCAGTCGCAGTTCCTTAAGACAAACAGCCCCAAAGGATACGCTCAGAGTCCAGCCAAATCCTTTATCTCATGACAATGCCCCTTGCCCTTTAGACTCAAGATTTTACAATCAAAAAGGCGAACCGCATTCTTAGCTCTTACCACATAAGAAACATCTTGTAAGAAAACATCGTGCAGAGAAACACCTTGTCAGAAAACGAGCGGCGGGAACTGGTAGTTGACATTGACCGGTCGGTTTCGGAGTGGAGCGTTAGAGACCAACGGCTGGTTGATACCAGTACATGGTGGGAAGTTAAACATTTAGGCGACTCTTGCCTGACCTAGCCAGAAATATTGCGCTGATTGGCAACTTAGTTATGCATTACCTTGATACCTTGAACACTTGCTGCTCGCCCGAAACGTAATCTCGGAGTTGATATACACGACTGGGAGTTGGACTCGGCCCGGATGCAGCATCTATTTGCTTCTCACTCAAACTACGTGTTCCAGTGATATTAAAATAGACCGCATCTGTCTGCATCCCGCCCTTGAGATATAACGAGCTGTCGCGGCCAGGTCCTTAAAAGCGCGGCCAATGACAGGGGGAACAGGAGAGAATCGACTTGTGAGGCGCTTGCTTTGCCGTGCCTAGGATCAGGTGATTCGAGTGAGAATGGACCGCCATCGCCGCGGCATCGATGCGAGCCCGTCCGGATTGGAGGCGGAACGAGGCAAAAGAGACCAACGGGGGCTCGTTATGATTGGCACATAGGCGATGGTGGGCTAAGCTTTGCGACCTGAGTGCAGATGGCTGCAGGCGTCGCGTGGTTATTTGCTGGCTTTGTGTGATTGATTAGTTGCGGTGAAAAGGAAGACCTGGTCCCGCGCTTGTGAACTGGTGGTTGCTGACAATGTCATTCGGAAGCCGGGTATTCATCAGACGAAAGGCGAGCGCTGGCGCAAAACGTCGAGGTCGACCAAGATGGAATGCGATGATCAGGGTTCGCCAAAAGCTTAGCATCCCGTTCGAGATTGCCGATGGACATAATGACGTAGTGAAGCATTGATTGACTTTTGTCTATCGGAAGCATTGAGCGTGCGAGTGGATGGGGAGAAGCGATGCGGGGGGCCTACCGGTAGTTGCCATAATAAGAAAGGACGAGACAGCCACCAAGGAACTAATAAAAATAAGGGGCCGTTATGCTGAGACACACAGAAGCGTGTGCCATCATCTGTGACAGTTCTTGCTGCGTGGTTTTCTAGGCTGCCACAATCCCATCAACATAGGACCGAAAAGCGATGCTCGTCAAATTGGTGGGGTAGCCGCGCGTGTGGGTTTGACAGAGCCTGAGCTACGGCGCAAGGGTTGGTCACTGGTACTTTAGCGGCGATGATGACGATGTCCATACGCCCAAACGGCGGGATCACCAACCTTCAACCACCCACCACAAGGAAAGCCAAAGGCCACCACGTCCCACGGCCATTGGGCCATCCGCATCACCCATTCAATGTCATTCCGCCCCTCTATCCCGTATCTTGGATTTGGGCGAGGCATTTTAAGCTATCGTGCTGGTTCCCCCGTTGATCACCGTTTCCCCTCTTGAGGCGACCGATTTGTACGTAACCTCAACGTTGACCAAGGCTCGAATGTCGCTCGCAGCAGGGGGGAGGAGTCGCATTGAAGGATTTTACTCTTCGTTAAGTGGGCGGGTACAAGTAAGCAACGAGGATGAACAGCCTGAACACCACCCGCCCAGATTCAAGAAAAGGGGTCTTGCTTCCGCCTTTTCGGGTCCTAGGCAGATTGTGTCGTTCTCGTCACTGGCTGGATAGTAGTAGTGAGGTCGACCTACCTTAGGTACTAAGTAGGAAGACACGTACGATACTTACTTACCTTAGCCAGCTTCCTGACTCGACATTATTAGTAGCCACGCTCACAAGACCTGACTGCCTACATCCGCTGCTCCATTGTAGGTACTCAGCTACAGTTTCAAAAAAGAAACCACCGCTTGTATCTACTATGTACTTCGTATTAGGTCGTTGTCCAAGTCTCTCACCGACCGTTTGTTTAAATTTTCCCTCCCGCAAATGCCGTTGCAAGTCTCCCACCTCAAGCCAAGCAATTACTTGTTGGGTGCTGCCTTTGTTAGCCTCCTTTGCTAAACTGTCGGTGGCTGAAATGCCCCAGCTACGTACGCGCTAGAGCCGACCCCGGTTTTTTCTCTCTTACATCGCGGGTCTCCCACTCCCCGGCTTTCTGGGCCCGGGCTGCTCGCCTCACAGACAAGGCCTCTTCATCATCAATATTCCACAGCCTCGACATCCAGATCCTCGGGCGGACCAAGGCTTGGATTTCTACTCGGCTCACACTCGAGAAATACCGTCCTCCGAGAAACACAGTAAACCCGACTGCTGTTTGCCGGTTTGCCCTTCCTGTTACCTGGCTTGCCTCGTCCATCGCTATCCATTCGTGTCACAGCCCTTGCGCTTTTGCCGCGACTGGGGGGCACGGTACTGCTAGCCGCCGTCGAATAGACATTCATCTGGTGTCCGGCAGAATCCTACCTTTCGGTGTTGGTCCATAATCAATTCGTCATCGGCACGCTCGAACATATCCCGCCGAAACTCCCTTGACGCAGTCTTCGACATCCTGGACTCCATCTCCGAATAGTTTCGCTCCAACTACCGATTCCTCGAGGAAATGGCACGCTCGTCCATTCGCGCCTCGAGCTTCCCAAGCGCCCTCCCCCAGCTCCGCATCTAACGAGTGACGAGTCCATGTCTCAAGCGCCGACCTCGACATGTCCGACTCGGCCTCCACCGACGATGGAGGTTTTCCTGATCGCGGGCCCGCCGTCTTCGCCGTCACCACGGCCACCCTCGTCCTGGCCACCGTCTTTGTCGCTGCCCGCATGGTTTCTCGGCTCTTGATTGTCCGCAAAGTTGCCTGGGATGACCGTCTCATGATGCTCGCATGGCTCTTTGCCCTATTTCTATCCTTCACCATCTGCTTTGGCGTTCACAATGGCCTCGGCAGACACGATGCAAATATCGACGAGGGCCACCGACCCGCCCTGCGCCGTTGCGAATACGTCTTCTCCATTCTCTACAACCCGGCTTTGATGGCCACCAAGACGTCCATACTCATATTTTACTTGCGACTAGCCAAGCACACACAAAGAGTCCTCCGATTCGCATCATGGCTCACTCTGGTGGTTGTCAACATCTCCGGCATCATTCTCACATTTATGAACGTCTTTCAATGCCGTCCCACCAGCGCCGCTTGGGACATCAACTACGACGAGCGCTCCAAGTGTATACCATTGCTCACCGAGTTCATTTGCTCTTCCCCCGTAAATATCGTTACCGACTTGGCCATCCTCGCCCTCCCTATACCCGTCTTGACCGGCATGCGTTTACCCTCGCGGCAAAAGACGATTCTGGTTCTCACCTTTACTGCCGGTATTTTCGTCACGGTTGTCGATGTAGTGAGAATCTACTATTTGCAGCAAGCCATTACAAAAGCCCCCACCGGCATATCAGGGGATCCTCAGTCCAGGTTTGGCGGGCAGATGGACTTTGCTTGGAACGCTTCTCTCTCACTCATGTGGAGCGCAGTCGAGGTCAATGTTGGAATGACTTGCGCCTGCGTTCCGACTCTCAAACCTCTTGTTCTCAAATTGCTACCCTCTATGCTCTACGACCCCGATGGAACCAGGAACAGCCTTCCAAAGGGCCCCAACGACTCAGACACACCGTCGACTGGAAATCGCGCCAGCATCCAGCCTCCTCCTCCTGTCGCGCTCCCAGGCGCGCAATCTCCCGTGGCCGCCGACGCTCCGATGAACGCCGTCGAGTTCTTGACCACCCCATGCATGGAACCCGCCGCCCATGCCTCACCGCACCCTAGCGCAACAGAGACATTCCAGACTACAACGACAATGACATCTTCAACCGGAACGACTGAGGGGGTATACTTTGGTTTCGTCAACATGGCCAGGCCCAAGAGTATGCTCAAATGTAACAAAAAAGAGTCCTTCAAGTACTGCACCATTGTCTCCATCCTCTTTTTGCTTTGGGGCATCTCATACGGTTTGTTGAACACGCTCAACAACGTCATTGCAACCGTCAACGACATGAGCACCGCCGAAACGCTCGGCATGACGGCCATCTATTTCGGCGGTGGCTACTTCTTTGGCCCTCTGCTGGTAGGCGAATGGATTCTTCGGCGAGACGAGCATAACCGCTCAAGGCGGCACAAGCGGAACGGCCATGACAGCGTGGGTGGGTTTAAGGTTACCTTCATCGTCGGTCTTTGTTTCTATGGTATCGGAACTATCATCTTCTGGCCCTCTGCTGTCACCCAATCTTATGGCGGATTTATGCTCAGCAACTTTGTTGTTGGTTTTGGACTCTCCATCCTGGAAGTCGGCGCAAACGCCTTCTTGATACTCTGCGGCCCTCCCGAGTATGGCGAGACTCGTGTTCTCCTTGCTCAAGGCATTCAAGGCATCGGCAGCGTGCTAAGCGGCACTCTGGCCCAGAAGGTCTTTTTCAAAGGCATTGCCGAGCAGAACAACACATCCAGCATGTCGCTTATCAACGTTCAATGGACTTACCTGGGCATCACTCTGCTCTGCGTCGCACTGGGACTATTTTTCTACTACATGCCGCTCCCAGAAGTCAGCGATCGGGAGCTGGAGCAGTCGGCCAAGCACCTCCCAATAGACCCCCAGAAGAAGACGGGCGGTCTACAACTTCGCACCTGGAGTCTCATACTGGCTTTCGTCGCTCAGTACACATACGTTGCCGCTCAAGAGTGTAGCAGCATCTACTTTCGAAGCCTCATGGTCTCGATACTCCCTGGCCAAAAAGACACTGGCGAGGGAGCGACAAACGGCACCGGCGACATGACCAACCCAGACAAACCCCCTGGGATCGCCCTCTCTATACCCGACTACCTCCTTATTGCACATACCGCCTTCGCCATCTCCCGATTCCTAGCAGCCGGCCTCACGTACCTCTCCGTCTTCAGCAACCGCCTCCCCCGACCTCGCACCGTCCTCACCACCTGCATCGGCTTCTGCTTCCTCTTCGCCCTCCTCCCCGTCGTTGTCCGCCCCCAGAATCCCAACCTTCTCGTCATTCCCGTCGTCCTCTTCTACTTCTTCGAGGGACCCATCTACCCCCTCGTCTTCGCCATCGGCCTCCGCGGCCAAGGACGTCGCACAAAGCGTGCTGCCGCCTTCATTACCATGGGTGGCTCCGGGCCTGCGGTTTTTCCCTTCGTTATGTACGGCATAATCAAGCACGGCGGCACCGTCAAGACAGCTTTCATCGTCGTCATTGTGCTCCAGGCCGTTACCATGTCATACTCCATCTTTCTCGAGTCTGTCTCCGACGCAAAGCAGCTCGTCGATCCGTGCCCCGCCGTGCGTGACGCCCTCCGACAACAAGACGAAGAGACCCCGTCTCCCATGGAGAATGTCATCGCCGACAGGACGCGCCGCCAAAGTACTTTTAAGGAGAAGTCCCAGGGCCTTATAGACAAAGTATCCAAGGGCACGAAGGATATTGGGGCCAAATTCCTAGGGACACGACGTCGCTCATCGCAGCCCTCAGTGCAATACCGCGAGGACAGCCGCGACACCTAATGTTGATGAATTTTCCTATTTTTCTCGTCTTATATAGCTTGGTGTCTTCTTTCCTATCTGGGATTTATAAACAGCGAAAGGGCGTTGTTTGGATATCAATAACGGATGCATACTTTTTGATGCTATATACCCAGGATGTCCCGTTGAAGGGATGTCGGTACACACAAATATTTTATGGATAAATATCGACAGCAAGGTAGTCAATATTTCACAGCAAGCCCGTGTGGCAATACATTCACAATGACACTTGTCAACCTCTGATTTGCCTCGAGACGAACCGAAGCTTTTATTGTCAATCATGTTTTATTCTCTGCATTGTTAAGTAAACCGCTCAGTACACAGGCATGTTTTGAATAATACTCGCACGCCTCCCACTGTTGATCCGTCGCAAGAAGAGCATCCCGGATTGTTTACCAGTCAAATTGTTCACAATGCAGCTCGACGCCAGGGCCGTCACCATTGATGCACTCGACCGTGGCGTTACGAACAGCAGAAGTGAGCGTACGAGGTCCACAGCCCATGACCAACACTCGGTTATCCGCCGGAACTTCTCGCACCGCGCCGTGAATCAGGGACGCAACGTTGGGCCGTCCGTACATGATAGGGATGCCGCTTGTCAAGTAAGACATGGACTCGTCGCTTGGTGAGATGGGAGAGTCGACCGGGGACGAGAATTGGTCCTTTTCAATGTCGAGCGAGAGTCTGGGGATCGTGAGCTGTGGAAGAGTCCCCTTCTCGGAACCAGACTCGACGAATGTACTGCTGGACGACGACGTTGAGGACCCAGGTGGGGTTTCCGTGTCAATCTCGCTTGCTGAGGCGCGTGTCACGTAGACTTTGACCGAGACCCGTCGGTCACTTTGCAGGGTCTCGAGATGCTCAGAGAACCAGGCAAGATATGCTGGTTGTTGAGGTCAGTATTCTGGTATCGTATTGCTCGGCAAGTGAACATACCCTGATTCTTCATCATCCAGATAAACACAACTTCTTTATCCTCGTCGTCGCGCATGTTTTTGAGGAGATTGAGAGCCACACCAACAGTAAAGCTCGCTCCGCTACCTCCTGCCACAAGAATGATCTTGTCATGCTCTCTTGCGTCGGGAAATGCGCCGTAAGGGCCTTCAACAGACGCTCTGAGTTTGACGCCTGGATTCTGCACGGCGTACTTGTGCAGCGTCCGAGTGAATCCATCGTGTGCCGTGACAACGAACTCGAGAGGATCCGTCGCGACCATGGTGAATGGGTGCGTCTCGGCGGCGCGCACGGCCGGGATCCAGAGAAACCCATGCTTTCCGGGAGACGACCGAAGGGGAGACTTTGCGAGGCTAAGTCGAGTGCCGCCGTTGGGAAGTGGCGTGAGTGTCACGGTGTTATTGATGCTGTAGACGGCGAGGCGAACGAGGCGAACAAGACGATCGATGCTCCAGATCCCAGCAGCGACACAGGTAGCGTAGAGGACTTTCTTACTAGGCTCAGGCTGATGCAGGCCCGTTGCAATGACAGCGATGATCCAGAAGGTCAAGTGTAGGTAATAGAAGAGCTCATACCACCAGGTACGAACCACGGCGCCAGCGAAGGCGAGAACTAGGAGCGAGCTCGTAGCAAGCATGCCAAAGATCTCGTCTGGCTCAGAGAGGCGCTTGAGAGAGCCTTGCGACCCGAACAAGGCAGCGTAGGCGCAAGAGTGAACGATGACGAAAACAAGGGTGGTGTAGCCAGCTACACGGTGGAGGATGTTTAGTCGCTCGTAGGACGAGCCGGCGAGGAGGGCTAAGGGGGTATTTTTTAGAGACAAGAAAACAACAATAACAAGGTTTGCAATGCCCAGCCTATATTTCCTCATTAGCGGTAACAGCATAAAGGGCTGAAAACGACTTACCATCCTGTTCGCGAAGCCATGTTGGAGTGAAACGACATGTTTCGGCTGTCAAGGTTAGTGAAAGTGGCCAAGATGTTGATCGCCAGGTAAACCGTGATAATGATCCAGTGTGCGCCCGAGGGTAAGCCAAGAAGCTCCCGAAGAGAAGAAGCCCTGATCCGCCTATCGCATTGTTAGCCATGACCTTTCTATCCCTCAGATGCAGGAGAAAGCCCTACCGAAGAAATGCGGCAACGACATTCGGTCTTCGCGAAGCACCCAACTTCGCTCCCACTCGTCGCAGAAGGCGGAACACGGTAAAAACGAAGAACAGTCCAGCTATTGCTCCCCCAAAGACCGCCATGGACTCAAAGTTCATTTGGCTGCGCCGGGCAAGCTTGGCGAGAAACGCCGGATCGGCATAGGGCGAGCCGGCTGCCATGGTAACAGATGTAGCGGATGAGTCTCCAAACGAAGACGACAAGGCCTTCCAGAGGCAGAGGGGAAAGGAAGAAGAAAAGAACAGTAGAGTAAAGCGGGAGAGAGTCTCGACCAAGCTTCTAAGGAGCGTGAAACTGCAGTGTACGCAGTAGGACAGGACAGACTGAGTGTTAGAAATTAACAAGTGAGTGTATCAGAGTCAACCTCCGATGTAGCACGGTAATCAAAGAGTGTGATGCAACAGTCTGCTCGAAAATGAATGGTAGTTGGTCTCTCCTCTTATGTACTCCATCACCCAAAGCCAGAAGACCTTGACTCGTCCTCATCTGGCGCCAGATACCAGGTCCCACATGCACGGGAGCCGACTGAACGAAGCCCATCTAGAAAAATCAAGCGTCAATTTGTGAGATATATCGGAAAACTTGAAACAATATGGTGGAGATTTTCGGAAGCGGCGTAGTTGAGGAGGGTGGTGATATCGTAGTATAGAACCCGCCGTTGCGGGAATGCTGCGAAGGATCTGCCGGCATGGCGCATAAGCATCACCGGTGATTTGGAGCGGAAGCGAAGCCGCGTGCTTAATTGATGACAGTAGCTCAAGATCTGTTTGGTCCGTTATCTCACGACTTCGGCAGAGCATGATTCATGTCAGGAACAAGCTGAGTCGAACAACCCATCAAAACGGGAGGGCGGGAGGAAGACCACATGGCTAGGTTACAGCATGTATGTAAAGAGACACTAGCTACAAGCTCCCGTGGACTAGGTATCGTTATTGAGTCAATCCCTCTTAGTCTTGCTCCGCGATCCGCAAGGTTGAGATAGCGTTCCCACTTGGAACCGAGGGCCCAACTTGCAGAGCTGAATCTAGGACGTGACTCATGATAGATAGATGAGACAGCGTGTAGGAAGTCGCTCAGGCTAAGACAGTTGGTGCTCGAGCCAGAGCAAAGAGTCCGCGTGGTTTCTCGACGAAAAGTTCTCGACTCGCGGGGCCCTTAGATCGATGACATTAGTGGGTGTAGCGGCTTTGACAAGCAACCTAGATCCTTAAACTTTGTTCCTGTGCCTGATGAGAGATTTTCCAACAATTGTTCGAACTTGTCTCCACTTAGCAACTGACGTTTGAACGTGTTCTTGATTCCCGAATCGATACTTTTGTTACTGAGTTTTTGCAATGACTTCTTGCAGAGCAGGCGCGGAGCATTCGATGCAGTGACTTACTGATTCCCCCAGATCGATTATATGATACTGCCAAAGAAGATTGCCCTGAAAGTCGTAGCAACGGAATGATAAGAATCGCTACTTCGGGCTTCTGGGTGGAAAGACTCATCTGTTCCAAGACAGTTTCGACAAGTCCGAGGAGAGACGGAATAGGTCTCACTTCCAAGCCGAGATCAATCCCTCGCACTGCACCGTCGCTTTGCCAGCGAATGAAAATGGATGAGCAGTTTTGCCTCCATCTTGAAAGGCGGCTCCTGTGTACCATCAACTTCTTCCCCAGATGCGACAGATGATAGAGCGTCGAGACCAGCATGGTCAAGCTGACAGGCCTGCCGAGTCTGTCAACACCGTTCCACAAGATTCCACACTATTGCACGTGTAAGCCCTGCCTCCGAAGATATGGTTACGCGCAACACCTTCGGCGACGCCTCGTCTCAGCATAATCGGCGTTGTACATACTGAGGGCGCCTGGTAGAATTATGTCCAGAACCAGACCCTCCAGCAGCCATCGCGCCGTTTCCTGCTGCCATAACCCGCCATGGCCCTTGACATCAGGTTACCAAAGCGGAGCTCCATTGCTCTCTGACATTGGCTTTGCCACAACGCTGTAAACGCCATTTTGTGCAAGTTGCTTCACCACGTCCGTAGACGCCACAGCGCATCACCAAGCTACAAGGTGCAAGCGGGAGAGGTCTCGACCACAGCAACTACCCGGCAGGAGAAGTCTGGGGGTTATTTGTGTAAGAGACAACTGTGCTCTGAAGCTTCTCGTGTCTGAATATCCGGAGGAGATGTGCATATGACAACAAAGCCATTCACGCAGTAGGTAACATGTGGTGGAGTATCGCATCGAAAGTCGAGCCGTACTGGTCCATACAGTATGAGTTTTATTGGATGTGATGAAAATTCCTCCAATTTCGCAACATTTACAACCGGGGTGAGCGAGGTGCTGATTGTTGCTATCGGGCTGGGAAAGCAGAAAGCCGTTTCGGGTGTCATTAATTTAACAGATCTCTTGATGATGTGCAAATTCCCTTGCGAATAGCGTCAGGGTCTTGAAGTAGGGTCTTGGTGTTGACAGTGTATCATGCGATTGACATTTTCATGCCCCCGTTGGCGCAGATGACGCTTCCCGTCGTCCACCCACTCTCCTCTGAGCACAGCATATCAATGGTGCCAGCAATCTCGCTTGTGAACCCCGGCCGACGGCCACCCATAGATTCGCGAACGATGCGATCGAATCGATCGGCATCGGACCCGGCCTTGTCCAGGACTTCAGGCTCGCCGTCATATTGTGCTAGAGGTGCAGCATCAACATAGGGCTGGTTAATGTCCCAGGATGTCTGCCCGGCGGCAGCATACATGTCTCCCCATGCAGGGCCGGGGTTGACGGCGTTGACGGTAGCACGAGTGGCCAGCTCGCGACTCCAGGTCCGTGTCATGGCCTGGAGAGCCGCCTTGCTCCCGGCGTAGACAGACTGGCCTTGGTATCCGATGGAGGATGAGACGCTTGAGACATTCACAACGCGTCCGGAACGATCTGTGGGAAGATGAGGAGCTACAGCCTGCGTGAGGAGAAGCGGAGCAAGGACATTGACAGCGTATACGCGGTGAAACTCGACCTCCTGAATGGGACCCTGCTCAGGGTCATTCATGTGCTGATTCGAAGCAACGCCAGCATTGTTGACAAGGATATCGATCTGAAAGGGTCCATCCAAGTTATATGAAGTAAAGAAGGACCGTGCAGCGTCAATTATGCTGGCCGAAGCCTCGGCTGGGCTGCTCAAATCAGCCCGCACAGAGGAGCATTGAATCTTGTGAGAAGACGAAAGCTTGCCGCAAAACTGCTTCGTTGGTTCGGTGGAGGATTCTGAGGTGTAGACAAGAAGGAGATTGCATCCTTTGGCGGCCAACCTCGCAGCAACAGCAGCGCCAATGCCTTGCGGCGAGTCAATCAAGTTCAGGTTCGTGAATCCAAAGAAGCACGGCTGTTGACTAACCTCGTGAACCTCCTGTGACGATGCCGAGTTTCGATTCGTACGGTCGTGCGAATTGAGTCGAAGGCGTTGCTTCTGGCATGATGGACGACGTAAAACAGCTGTATGCCCAGCTGTGATGCTTGCCTGCAAAGCGAGCTGCTCAGAGCTTGTCCCAACGCTGCGAGTACGGCGACAGGCCAGGGAGCGTTACTGTTTATGGCCTGATTCGGGCAACGGAGCTGCACGTGGGAATCGGCTGCCGGATCCTGTGGCTAGAAAATGTTTGTCTGCAGTGTTTGGCCGAAGAGTGTCGGTGTCGAAGATCATGGACGTCGAATGGTTCGACTATTGTTGCTGGCACAGAAGATCAAGGGAGAAACCGTAACCCCCACCAAGAGGAGGTAGCTCTGGTGGAGCTTGCCCCACGGCGGGTGACGTCCACAGCCCACTTTCAACTGCCGGGGGTTAACGACAACGCTTCTTATCGGCCGCTAAAGCGCGGGGCAAGGGGTCCGAAGGCCAGCGTTTAGCAGGCCTCTCTCTGTAGGGCGTCCATATCTACAGCGCGCCCTATGCCAAGTATTGCAGTAGCCACAGAACGCAGCTCATCATCACCAAGCTGCAAGCTAAGGTAGGTAGCCAGGATCCTCCAGGGGACCTCGAGGGACTCTCTAGGTAGTTGGAGCACCCAGGCCAAACCCACTGGCCAATCAGAGGCAACATCATCGCCACAAACGTCGGTCTCCCGCCGAACAGCTCCAACAGTCTCCACCAGGCTTTCCTGTATCGCATCACGCCCATGCATCATCATACAGGTCAAGCAGATGCTCACGTCGTCAACCGCTTGCTTGCCCGTCGGGATTCCCACCGTCTCCCCCGAACCTGCCGGATGCTCTCGCGCGCCACTGGACGTTCGACACATGCCCACCCGCGTCAGATATCACCTCAACTGCTGGTCTCCGGGAGCGTGGAAGCGGGTCCTTGTCGTGAAGATGCAGTGAATGTCAAGGGCTCTCGCGTCAGGCTCTGCTCCCGGGGTTTCCTAACTCGGTCGACGAATTCCGCATCGTCGGATCAAAGTTGAAAATGTGGATCGCGTCTCTAAGAACCTGGAAAGCCACTGGGACGCAATCGACGGCGGACGAAGGAGAAACGATGAGAGGAGAGGTGAGATACGGAGGCGGATCTGGCGGGGAGTATCCCATTGAATCACTTGGGGGTTCCACGGTGTTGGCGCTTATGCCCTGGGCTACTAATATCAACTCCCTTCTCCCTTCTTATCGGCTCCCGCTCTCTCTTCATTCTCCTCTACTTTGTTCATCTATTCTCCCTATTAGCCAGTTAGCCCATTAACTACTCACAACAGCCACAATGTCTGACCTTAACCCGCTCAACGGAGGCAACTTTGTCCACAGCGACCAGCGATGGGTCGATGGCGGCTCCATCCTGAAGCGGTTCTCCCTCGAGGGCAAGACTGCCATCATCACTGGCGCCGCTGCCGGCATTGGTTTCGTCGTCGCCCAAGCCTACGCCGAGATGGGCGCCAACATCGCCCTCTGGTACTTTAGCAACAACAAGGGCCCCGAGCGCGCTGAAGAGCTTGCTAAAAGATACAGCATCAAGTGTGCGTTTGGAATGCTTAGGAGCTGCCTTTGTTGTCTGCTCTTCCGCTGACCCAGCTCTTCTTAGGCATGGCCTACCAGGTTGACGTGAGAGACGCCGAGGCCGTTGAAAAGGCCGTTGACCAGAGCGTCCAGGACCTCAATGGCCGCCTCGACATCTTTGTCGCCAACGCTGGTATCCCTTGGACCAAGGGCGCCATGGTCGACGGCCCTCTCGACCACTACCGCGATGTCGTCCAGACCGACCTCGACGGCACCTACTACAGCGCCAAGGCCGCAGCTAAGCACTGGCGCCGGCAGAAGCAGGAGGGCACTGATCTTTCCGGCCAATCCCTGACCAACTATACCTCCGGCAGCTTCATCGCTACCGCTTCCATGAGCGGCGGCATCGTCAACATTCCCCAGCTTCAGTCTGCTTACAACGCTGCCAAGGCCGGTGTCATCCACCTGGTCAAGAGCTTGTCTGTTGAGTGGGCACAGTTTGCTCGCGCCAACGCCATCTCACCTGGCTACATGATGACTGAGATCTCCAACTTTGTGCCCCAGGAGACCAAGAAGATTTGGCACGATAAGATCCCCCTTGGGTAAGTCACTTACACGTCGATCTGTCAATGTAACGTCACTGACCCTGATGAAACAGACGCGAGGGTGAGCCTCATGAGCTCCAGGGCGCATATCTGTACCTGGGTTCGGATGCTTCCACCTATGCCACCGGTGCCAACTTTGTTGTAGACGGCGGTTACAGCGCTCCGTAGATCAGGCATGCAACGGTTTGATGTTACACTTGTGCGCCTCAGTTGATACGAGCAGGCCTATAGCGGTTTGAAGAAGCGGCATTGTGTTTCGCCTTATCGCTCTGCTGTCGAGATGGCATAGAGTTACGACACTAGAAAGGACCAAGATCCTATGAGATATGTTTGATATGACACAACAATAACGACAAAAGATAAAATACAACCAAGTCTTCCCCAGATCTGCAGCTAACGTAACTCACGCAAATTCGATGTGGCTCAAGTCATATCTACCAAGCTCGGACACGTCCCACAACACTCAATACTCGTGATGTATCTCCATCAGCCCACTATTCACTATCCTCAGCCCAGTTCTGCGGGGATAGAGGAGAATGAAACCCAGACTTGCGCAGCGCATTCGATTTCAGATGAGGGCCCTCTCTGACCCTTTTCTGGAACTTCTTGGTCTTTTTCTGCCGCTTCCAGCCTATTTTCTTCCCGAACAACTCTCTGCGCTTCTTACCATGGCCTTCAGCCTCGGCTGTTGCGCCCCAAAGGAGCAGGTCTTTCGCAAGGGTGAATAACTCCCCGAATGCTGTAGACTCTTGATGATCTAGCAACTGGTCGTGGCCTCTGCTGATCTTGGCTAGTCCCTTGTTCATGTCGTCCTCATCCGCCGCCGTCATTATCTTCCTGAGGCCGTCGAGGACATACATGGATCCGAGGAGCTGCTCGTTGACGCTAGGGTCCATCTTGGAGAGGTCATCTCTGCAGTACTGCGCCCAGTATCTTGCATCCTCGAGCATGATGTTGGCCATTCTGGGGGCCCCCTCCTGTAGCGCTAGGTACATGTAGTTGCGTGTTCGGAAGTAGCAGGACATGTTGAGGTAGTTGATCCGATCCATCAGAGTCAGCTCCGGCCCAGACGTGTCCTCTTTGGCAGGATCATTTGGCCTGTCATTGCCAACCGCATTGTCATGGTTGATTCCCGTGTGGTCATTGCCAGCGGACTTTGGGTAGAGCTTCTTCTTTCGAATTGCCTGGACCAGACTATCGGCAGTCAAAAAGTTTGGTTGATATTGTCTTTGGAGCCTGGTCAATTGGGACTCGTCAGTGTTTCGGAGCTTCTTGAGGTCTTCATTCTCTTTCTCGAGCCTTTGAACCTCTTCCCGCAAGTCCTTCTTGGAGCGACGATCGTGCGACGATGGGGTTTGTGGGGAGCTTGTCAGGCTTGAGTCGCGGACGTTGGGCGATGAGCTGTGCAGGTGTTGAGCGCTGCCCGAACCATCCTGACTCGAAGACTGTGGCGGAGTACCGTTGGGCGACGACTCGTGAGAATCATCTGAACCTGGATCGTCGCCGCCTCCTTGAGAGGCCGAGGGTAGATTTGCAGAGTCCTGCGCACCGAACCCCTGCAGTGCATCGTGCATACGCAGGGATCGTTGCTCATCCCTGAGACTCTCTTGTTCATCCAACTCAATCTGGAGCAACCCGTTGTTGCCGGCGACTGTCTGGGCCTCTTCAACCAACTTTGCATTATAATCCCGTTTTTGCTGCAACTGGTCATGCAGGCTTTGGTTCAGTTTCGTGACCAATTCCGATTCTACCGCCCCCATATCAGCAACGCTCAACAACAGATCTACCATCTTGACACAAGACTTACCCTCTCTAACTTTTCTCTCGGACCTCTTCAACGCTGCCAGTGTAATGAAGTTGCGTTCGAGTTTCCCGCCGTCAAAAGCAGCTTGGTTCGGGGGCCAGGACCTCTCATAGTTGCCCATCAGCTGCCGCCAATCCTCAACAGCCTGCTTCAGAAGCTCCTGGCTCTCCCTTGGCACCTGGGCTTGCCTCTCCTCTTCTGAGAGTCTGTTGAGGGCTTTCTCTGTCAACTCCCAGGTGTCCACCTTCTCCATCATTTGCAAGTAGAACGTGTCATGGAAAGCCTTGCACTGGTCGCGCTCCGCCTCCGCTGCTTCGAGGCTCTTGCGAGCCTCTACCAACTCTTGGGAAGTGCCATTCGTCACTAATTGCATTGGTCAGATGATACCAAAAAGTAGAGGCGTCGAGTACTCACCATCAACAACAGCCCCGGCGCCATCGCTCGATTCGCTGTGTTCCCGGAGGTTCTTCAACTCATCCTCGAGAGTTCTTTTGTCCTCGTCCAATTCATTCAACCTGGAAGATAGGTCGTGATTTTCTGCCCTTAATCTCTTTTCGGACTGCTCCTGCTCTTGAATCTTCTTCGTGAGCTTATCATTCTCGGTTAGCAGTTCAACATTGGTCGTTTCCAGATCTTCCGCCTTCTTTCGCTGTATGTCCAGGTCTTTCTCAAACTGCTCTGTCCCGGCGTCATTCATGGCATCAGAAGATTCATGACCCCCCCGCGCCTCGCCCTTCGACTTCTGGTCTTCACCGTGGGGCTTTTGATCCGTGTTTTGTTTCTTCTCCGTGAGATCCTTGTGCTTCTCCTCGAGGTCGTTGAATCGCTGCTGCAATCGCTTGTACTTGTCGTCAAAGTCATCGCTAACCTCTTTTCGTTTCAAGCTTGCGTCTCTCTGCTCTTTGGCCATCTCGAGCTTCAGACGATCGATCATCTTCAGCAGTTCGTTGACTTGCTCCACAGGAACGTCCGACTTGTCTCTGCACCACTCCGTCAGGGCAGCAATGAAACCGCTGTTTCGAGTGTAGTTCTCGTAAATCTCCGCCGTCAGCTCCGGTGTCACATCGACGCCCTGTTTCCGCAGGCCCTGGATCTGCTTCTGGGCTCTTTCCAATGGAGGTGTGCTGGGCCGCAGGTGAGCTCCCACAGGGTCGGGCGGCTGAGTGTCGTCTGCGGTTACTTTCTTCCGATATGCTTCCTGAAGTGCCTTGACCTTTTCCACTGAGATGGGCTCGTTGCGTGCGAACAAGAACTTGCGATTTGGGTGGCCCGGAGGAGGGATTGGGTGCTTCGCTCCCCACCACTCGTTCCGGCGGTTTCGGCGTTCTTGTCTCCATTGCTGGTACGAAGCTCTCTGCTGTTCCAGTTGATCATCTTCTAGCGATGCCTCCTCGACCGCAGGATTGGCGTTTTCGAAAGACTCAGCATACTCGTCAAAGGGCTCTGCATTGGAAGGTTGCTGGCTCTCGACAATAGTCTCTCCGGTCTCCGGCATGGTCTCTGCTCCCTGGGCAGCTGGTTGTGGTGGTACATGCTGGTCTCCGGCGTTTGATGTAGAACCTACATCATCCGGAGAGGTAGGGCTTGCCTCCATGTCGTGATCGTCAGACATACTGATGAAGTCGCAGATATCGCTCCGATGACACACAGTAGTTTCGTCAGTGCTATTTTGAAGGACAGAAATGATCACAATAAGAACATGAACAGCGATCGGGAGGCCAAAGGCTTTAAGAGTTGTGATGCAAGAAGAGGTCTCTGGAATTACCTGTAGTACGGTCATCTCATCCCCATAGCAGCCTGCCAACAAAGAAGAAATCTGGTCAAAGAGAAACGGGTGAATGGCTACAGAATCCTTTGACACAGACTGGCCCGCCAACTTGGCTCTTGTCCACCCCAAATTAGTCCCTGACAGGTTTTGTCGCTTGTCATTGACATGTCTGTATCTTCTGCTTGCGAGACACCACTGCCGACTGGCTTATGGCACTTCACTTTTCATTTTGTCGCCTTGTCCGTTGCTATGTCAAGTTTATCCCACGCTTTCCAAAGCTGATTCGAGGGGAGTAAGGCTGCGTAACCCATCCGCGATGCCAGTTTTCTCCGGTCTGCCCTGCACAAGCGGCACTGCAACGGAGGCTTTCCCGATTTCCTGAGCGGCTAAGCTGTCTTTGTTCTAAATACGGAGTTGGTGCTTCTACCTTTGTCCTTCAATACAAGACCTGTTCACCATCTGTGTTCAATAAACAAAGATCAGTACAGGGGGTGGGTCTGTGCATTGTACCCAACAAGAAAGCCGTGGAATGAGTCGCAAGTGAGGCTGAAGTCCTTGAACTGATGATCCCCGTGGCCCAAAGCTCTTACGGGTTGGATTGATTATTTCACCAACCAACAGCGTGCATCAACTTGTCTCAAGAATTTTCTCTGACACTGGCTGAATTGTTCTGATATGAATATTGTCCTGGTCTTGGAGCCGAAAGCGCTTCTAGCTCGAGCCACAGCCAGGTTGTGCTCTCACACTGAGCCACATCGATGACCGATTCTTTCACGCCAAAAGTGCCACAATCAAAGCATATTCAATCCCAAATGTATGTCGACGATAGCTTTCAAGTCTGTCAGTCTTTGTTTGGCCACACACTAGCTAGACATCGCGACGAGGGGTACAGAATGTCAAGAGGACTTGCCAGTCGCAGATTCATCACAACCCGACGTGAAGAGAGCACGGGGACAAGAGCAGCAGATCCGAGTGCATGAAACTTGACATATCATCTTCATGGTCGGTGATTTAGAATGCTTTGAGTCTTGAATACCCTTTCCTCCGCAAGTATCTAGCTGTCCAAGGCATTGAACAAAGCCTCACTACATATAGTGCACGAAACCCCTTCAGCGACTGTCGAAAAACATGGTATCTAGAACTCCCCGACTACTAGCATCCGAACAAGAAGCAACAGAACGCAGCAAGCCTAAAACAATGATATATAATCTCATGTGCAGAAGTCAATCAGCCAGCCAGCAGCTGTTTGAGAGCTTCATCAAATCACCATTGGTGTTGCCTCCTCATTCATCGCCTCCATCAATCATTTCGTAATCGTCCGACATCCTTACCACAGCTCCTCATCGGGTACTAGTTGCTTGTGTGCTTGACCCTTCGACTCCCTGCGGCTATTGTCCCCTTTACGTTTGATGTTCGAGAAATCCAACGCAGCCGGTGGCCCCTTCCGGGTAGCATTCGTATTTGGAAGACTCGATGGCTTCGATGCCGGCTTCGGATTCGACGGAAGGCCCAGAGATCCTGCTGGCAATTCGGGTGGGCCGACAGATGTCCTCAGGTGCTTCTGCGAAGTTGGAGAGAGCTGCTTGCGGATATTGGGGTCGTAGAGATGATGCACGAGGTGGCCGCTGGGGGTTGGGGACTGTACTGGTTTTGGTCGACCGTCGCGTTCATCGACTTGAGGGGATGCCGAAGTCCACATCCCGCCAGATGCGGCCCAAGGATGGAACACCGTCAAAAGTATTCCGCTGAACAATGGTAGTGCTCCTCCGATAATCATGAAAGACGCCTCGTTCTGAAAAAGTGCCCCCGACAAGCCACCGGAGAATTCGACGAGGCGATAGATGGAGTATATGATTAGAAAAGCAGTCGCGAGTTCTGTTGCTAAGTCGATAAGTCAGCGGAGTGAGATTTCCCACGGTGCCACAGTCCTTACTGATGAAGGACGTGTTGAGTTTCCAAGACGAGTACACTTGAGAGTGCGTGGTATCAAGGCTTCCTCGATGAGCATTCTGGCCCAGAACAAGCCAGAAGTTTAGCCCACTGAACAACACCAATGATGCAGCTTGGATCCCTAAGCCTGTAGCCGTAACTGTTGCTCCTTGTCTTCGCTGTTCTATAGTCAGCGCCGAACAGATCAGCGTTCACGGGTGGGGATACGCACGCTGACACCGCCAGACCCATACGCACAAAGGATAACGCCGACAAGCTCAATCACCATCGTAACTACAATGATTGCCCAGAAGACGAGGTCGGCCACAAGTGGCTGTGGTGAATGAGTTGGCTTGCCATAGACGCCGAGGATATGGGGAAGAGTGTTGAAGACGGCGGCACTTAGAACTGAAGGTCCCAGAACAGTGCCGAACAAGGCGAGGAAAAAGTGTCCTTGGTTGTCTCGATCTGAATGCAACACAATACGTCCAATAAACCCCAGTCCCTCAACGAGGAGGCCGATTGTGAGGACTGTGGAGATCATGTATGTTCGAGACCGGAAGCCTAGATAGGACGCCGCCAGAGCAAGAAGAGCGAACGAGACCAGCAGGACAACGTTACCGCCCACGCTCGGGTCGTAGGAGTAAAAGCCATCAGAGGCGGGACAGGTCGATCCGCAATCACCTACCATTGTCAAGTATCGGCCAGCAATAGCTGGCAAATGATCATGGCAGGCTGGGCACCTCAGGCATAAACAGAGAGCAAGTCAGAGAATATGAGGCAAGGCTTGGCCCGCTACATATACACAAAGATATCGGCACACGCCATCACCTGGGCCTGCCGGTCTGAGCAGAGACCTGCATGTGAGGCTCTGCAGCAATGAGGCGCTGTAGAAAAGGGTCGCAACTGAAGGGTCATTCGTGAAATGCACCGGAAAGGTCTGCGGCCCCGGTACGGATAGAGGATGGGCATCTCGGTTGCAAGAGGTGCCTCTGCAAAAGCCGATGCAGTGCATGACAGGGAGTGGAAATCTCTGAGACATGCAAACACGATTGCGGGCAACCCAGTCAGTGTGGGCATGATCTACGCCAAAGCAGATAAGCACATGAGACTTCAACCAAGCAAACATGGACGCTCAGAGAGGGCCTCGTCCAGCTGTGCTAGCGGTTGACCAGGTATCCTTGTGTTCGTGGGTGACGAAACGAGCTGGCAACATGTTCGTGTATGTGTTGTGATAAGTTGAAAGAAGTGGCAGGGGAAACTGCATACTCCCAGCTCAACATGGAAGTGGACGAGTCCTCCTCGAGCCAACATCACCAACAAGATCGACTTGCAGAAGACGATGTCTACTGTCGTGTTTGCGGAGTCGAGGGCCTTGCCTTGCCTAGGTACCAATCAGGGCAAGAAACGGCGGGGGACGGCGACAGCTCGCACATCGCGGCGAGCGGGAAAAGGCCGCGGGTTCTGCGAGAGATGTCCTCTAATTGGCCAGCGAGGGTCAGAGAGGAGGCATCCATCTGGGCGGCAACGGGCCGCATCGTGTCATTCCGCGGTTTGTGGGCACCGTCGTGACTGGCCAACGGCGTTGTGATGGCGGGCGTGCCTCACATCTGGTACGGAGTAGATGGGTCATGGCATGATTCAAGATTCTTGATGCCACGACTGCCCAGGGTTAGGTCCGGGTTTTGAAATACCCTGGATATGCGGTTGGTTCGACATGCAGCAGCGTGTGGACGACGAAACGGCTCGGAAGTGGGTGTGGGAAACGTCGATCTCGGCCCATGCTGCCCTGACAGATGGAGGTGGTCCGGCTTGCGGGCGGCTTGAAGCCTGCGTCGACTCTGCCGACACTGCCAAACTTGATGGAGCTTGCGCGCGACCGTGTTGGTTGATCTTCCGTCGGCCGCGAGAGTGGGGATGATACAGTAGCATCTAGGATCCCGGATCAAGCAGGTGTTTTGTTTGTACGCAGAACATATGTACTACCAAACTTGCCATCACCAACACATCTGATACATAGCCTGCACCTCATGGCCCGCTCATCAAGGCTGGTTTTGCCTGTCCAAGACCCTCCTGGCCAGTCCGAGAGTCCCTAGGGATATTGTTTCCCACAGAAGGAACTCTGGTCTCTGAACTTGAAATCTGGACGGGTGAATGAGCGACAAGGTCAGAAGACTTGGTCAAGAGGCGGCAGCGCAAAGTTCCGCTGAGGGGCGGAATCCCTGTCCTCGGGAACTTTTGCGAGCTTTGATACCTCGGACATGTCAATCGGTTGAAGGCCCAACTTGATAACTTATCAAACCAGGAGCATCTAACACCTTAGCTAGGGTACGAATAGCCTACCTACCAAGAATGCGTTCCAAGCCGGCGTGTCGGCGCTAGATTGCTCCGACCTGAACCCAGCCACAAAACGGTCAAGCCACGAGAGATCTTAATCATCAGCCACTTATGTCCCGCACACCTTCACGATGGCTTGGACCGCCACACCGGGCTTGCCTTCGAGGCTGAGTAAGGTGACGCAACTACAACTGTCTCCCAGACATCCGACTACAATACATCGCGAACCGCCTTTTACACGGGCGGCGCGAATCTGACAGACTTCAGAGCTTCCCAGAAAATCCTCATCAGCTCTCAAGACGTAGCTCAAAAGAAGACGCCCTTGCCTGTACAGCAGAGCGTACACCACGCCTCGCTCACATCACTATTCCCGCTCACCAATCGGACCGTTGAACTCAGATCATCTCATTATAGCAGGACTTCACATCGTACACCGGACTTTGCTGTGTAACCTCTCCAGAGCCGCTGTTCGCCCATCATGTCCATCCGTATAGCGCTGGATAACCAGCCTGAATTCTACACCAATATTGATTTCATCCAAGGCCGGATCATCCTCGGACTCAACCGTTCTGAGCAGATTGGCAACATCGTCGTCAAACTCGAGGGCGAGTCAGGAACAGCTTTGCAACCCCCGAACCCATTTGACCCGGGTGCCGGCGCCAGACCAGTCGGCGGTCCCCAGCGGCCCCCAGGTGGCATTGCGACTGAAAACCACAAGATTCTCTACAAGATTCAGCAGGTCTTTCCGGATGACTACTACGCGAGCTCCTCCAGCGCATACGGTGCTTATCCACTGCAAGCGGGCGAACATGAGTTCCCCTTCAAATTCAAGCTCCCCGTCAACAACGCCTGCAGCGATCCAATGGCCATGTCCAAGATAGGTGGCATGTCAGGTGCAGGGGGCTACGGAGGCCTCGGAGGCGGTGGACTTTTTGGCCTTGGAGGCGTGAGGGTAATGGACGGTAGCAAGCAGCTCTATCTTCGCCATGTCACCCGCACGTTACCGCCATCACTTACCGGATACCCCATGGAGGCTGAAATCCGTTACTATATCAAAGTCACGATCCAGCGCCCGGGGTTGCTAAAGGAGAACTGGCGATACCAGGTTGGTTTCAAGTTCTTGCCCATCGAGCCCCCGCGGCCAAAACAGACAGCCCAGGAGGCTTTCGCTCGTCGGCCATTTACATTTCGGCCCCGATCCCCTGAACCGGAGAAGAAGCGGAGTTCCCTGTTCGGCTTCAAGAGCAGTGAAGACTCCAAGTCCGCACCTACTCCAGAACCGGCCGCAGATGTAGCTCCGGCTCCGGCCATTGAGATATCGGCTCGACTTCCCCATCCCAGTATCCTGACTTGCAACAAACCCATTCCACTACGACTTATTGCAAAAAGGCTCAACAACAACCCTGAACAAGTCCATCTGGTATCATTCCAGATGGATCTGCTCGGCCGTACAAACATTCGAGCGCTGCATCTTCAAAACCAGAAGCTCAACCGATGGGTGGTCGCCTCCAACTCCAATCTCAACATTCCCCTGGACTTTTCCCCCGAGGGAAAGGAGCTTGTTATCCCGGACGATGTGTGGAAAAATATGCCCCTACCCAACACGGTTGCACCATCCTTTGTCACCTGCAATCTCGCTCGAACATACGAGCTCGAAGTCAAACTGGGTATCGCTTGGGGCACGCCCAAAAAGGGCGCCGCACTGAGCAAGAACGCTCAAGCCATTTATCTCCCGTTGCTTTTCACGCACGTAGAAGTGTTTTCTGGCATCACCCCTCCAGCAGAGCTTGTCGAAGCCGCGCGGACCAACCGGCCTGGACGCGCAACCTTTGCTAGCAGCGTGCCTCCTCGCTTGCCACCACGAACAAACTCCGCCGTCTCGTCCATGGCTTCACCCCATCAACAACGGCCTTCTCAGGCTGCTCATCAAGTGCCGCCCCAGCCGCCTCACGACCCCCTGTATCCCCCGCAACTCGCGCCTGGTCAGGAAGCGCCGCCTTACGATGACGCACCTCCGAGCTATGACGAGGCTGTGGCAGACAACTTGTCAGGGCCCTTTGATGGAATGCAATCGAGGCCGGCTTACAGCGGCGTCACTAACGAGAATGCGCCGAGTCAGTTACCCCCTGAAAAGAGCTAGTCACTACAACGTACAGTCGTTTTGCTTGGATGCTAATTTACTCAATTGAAATAATGATAACGGTCCTGTGGCGGTGAACAGAAGCATGGGGAGGGACATTGGATGCAGAAGGGAAGACCCCACGTTCAGATGCCAGTTCGATCGTACCCGGTATCACGCGTTATGCTATTTACTTAGAGACGAGTTCCCACAGCTAAAGCTTGGTCGGGGAGGTTTAATACTATAATCTCGAAATATATACATGTCTCCGCACAGCACTCCGGGCAACAAGCCTTGTTGAAGTAATCACCGCGCAGTGATCCAACCATACAATGGTGGTCGTCTACTAGCTCTAGAACACATTCACTGTATCTGGAAGCCCAAACAAGAGAGGATCAGCGCAGTCGCTTCCAGAATTGGTGCGTCTCATCTACCTGTGGTCCACTACTTCAAGCGAAGCGCAACGTTGTAAGCCGACAGTTACGGACATGGCGGCGACATGTACTTGGTGCCCTAACAAAGAAAGAAGACTCTGAACGTCTCAGGCACGGTTCGCAAAACTGTACATTGTAAGCCCCGTGCATGTAGGGCAGTTGCACATAAAACTGTATGTCGAGCGATTTGAAGATACCCATGGCTCGCTTTGATGGCCAGTTTGTTTGTTGAAGGCAATTGACATCTGCTTATCGCAGTCGCAAAATTCCACTTCATGACGTCACCTCCGCCTCCGTCTGCCCTCCAAGTGCCGTGGCCGCCACAAGTCAAGTTCACTCTGGATCATCTCCCCGCTCATGCGACTCCAGATTCATGAGCAGATCGACACCATGGCGCAGAGCGCCCTCTTTGGCCCCGGCAAGACCATCGTGTCGCGCGCAATGGCTTGCGGTCCCCCGCCAAAGCTTCTCCTCCGGCCGGCACCTGCGTCGCGACGATGATCCGAGGATCAGGGCCCTTGGTAGAGAAATCTCGGACGACTACGCTACGATCCGGGAGAAATATAGTACGTTGGAGCACCGTTTCGGAGGAGTACCGTCGACTAACTCTGACAGGAACGCCGAAGTACCCGATCGTCCTCGCACACGGCCTCTTCGGCTTTGCTGAATTCCAACTCGCCTCCTACCTCCCCACCGTCCAGTACTGGCATGGCATCCGCGATGCCCTCACCGCCCAGGGCGCGACCGTCCTTACCCCCGCTGTTCCCCCGTCCTCCTCCATCGCCGACCGCGCCGCCGCCCTCCGTGACGCCCTCGAGGCCTACGGGCCCGCGCCCGAAGCCGTCACCATCATCGCTCACAGCATGGGAGGCCTGGACGCCCGCTACATGCTCGCCAATCTCGAGCCCTTACCTGTCCGCGTCGCCGCCCTCGTCACCGTAGCCACCCCGCACCGAGGGAGCGCTTTCGCGGACTATCTCCTCGACGAGCAGGTCGCCCCGCTTCACCTCCCCCGGCTGTACAAGCTGCTCGAACGCGCAGGCCTTGGCACCGCGGCTTTCGC
Source organism: Fusarium devonianum (assembly GCA_017140155.1). Lineage (NCBI taxonomy): Eukaryota > Fungi > Ascomycota > Sordariomycetes > Hypocreales > Nectriaceae > Fusarium > Fusarium devonianum. Next base: position 49,942 of record JADBHU010000608.1, read on the forward strand.
GCAGCTGACACGGCGGTATATGGCTGAGGAGTTCAACCCCAACACGCCAGACTGCGCGGACGTGCGGTACTTTTCGTACGGGGCAGCAGTGGAGCGGCCCGCGCTGCTCAGTCCGTTCCGGCACCCGTTCGCGGTCATGACACAAGCAGAGGGGCCGAATGATGGGCTTGTGAGTGTCGAGAGTAGCAACTGGGGCACATACAAAGGGACGCTGCTTGGGGTGAGCCACTTGGACCTGATCAACTGGTCGAACCGCGTGGGATGGACAGTGAGAGAATGGATGGGCATCAAGCGGACGTTTAACGCCATCGCGTTCTATCTGGATATAGCGGATATGCTGGCCAAAGAAGGATATTGAGATGTACCCAGTCTCGTCCTTCCGTGTAAGATCATGTATTATATGCATGTTGAATTAGACTTGATAGACCTTGTAAACATAACGGCCGAAATACGAAGCGATGGTCCCTTGGCGGGGAAGTTATGTACCCCAGCTCAATGTTCCTGCAGTCCCACAAACGCCCCAGTGATGAGATTCGATGTGGGATGTGCATTGCATGGTACTGTGAAGTCGCCAAGGTCCATGTCCGAGCCATCTCATGACCAGTGCCAAACAAAGGTGGCAGCCCATGGCACCTCCGAGTTAAGAGTAGGAAACAGAAATGAGGCTTGAAGGCGGTGTCCATGAGCTGATGGACATTGCTACTCATCAGGCGGCACATTCATCTTCGGCGGAGTCTTAGATGACACAAAGGTTCATATCGTTTAGGCGACCCAGTGAAGATCTGGATTCCGCCTCATGTTAGGAGAGTCACTCAACAAATGAGGGCCAAGGTTATGTTGCTTCAAACAGGTAGGTATCAGTAGCATTAGAATATATAATACAGCCACCTAGCCGCGAACACTCGACGAGAACCCGTCCTCCAGCACATTTGTCCCACGAGATCCGGTGGTATGTTGATATGTACAGAGTTTGCACGCGTACCCTGCCGACCACTATAGACTTGGCCGACGAGAGTAGCGGGCGAGGAATTGATGGGGGACGTAACCGATATTTGACTGGGTTTCGGGGTCACAGTCGGTCACCCGGTGTGTCGCAGAAGGCACCTTGTCGTAACACCACTTCGCCCGTGAGCATGTAGTCCAAAAAGACGCTCATGACTATGCCCCGGGTCACCCTCCTCTCCTCTTCGATTCTGGATTTCCTGGCATCGTCTAGACCACAGAGGCCCGGGCAGCCTTGCGCTGGCCAAGCTTCTTGTGGATGAAGAGACCAAGAAGAGCAATGGCAACTAAGGAATTCGTGTTAGCCATTTGATATAAAGTACCTGGATCCAAGGGCGGAAAACGACATACCAACACCGACGATACAGAAGACAACCATGACACCGGGCTCCCGAGCAGGCCAGCTCTTACGCTTGACAAGCTGGTGGACGACCTCGTCGCGGGTGATGAGAGCGTTGATGGCGGCCATTGTGTCAAGAGTGGAGATTCCTGTACTGAGACGTTAGTTGACAAATCCCACTTCTGGCAGAGCCATCATCGAACGACGAGAAAAAAAGGAACAGAAAACGCGATCGAGGCTGAACCAGCTCTCGACCGGCTCTCTGATCACCCAATTGACACCAATTCCAAAATCATGATCGAGTCGTCGTCCAATTGAGCCGTGAGCGGGTGAACCGTTGGCCAGGCGAAAAAGTTCTGCTGCGTTGCTTGGCGGCCGTCATAGGCGGACATCCTGGGCGCAGAGAGCCGCTGCATTGCCGGGGTCTTGAACGCACAGGGCGGCGGCGGCGATGAGCGAGACGTGCAACGAGAGCAGAATCGAGACGACAATAACGGGTCATTGATATTTGGAATTGGTGACGATCGAGGCGGGCAGGAGATTTGCAGCAACAGCAGCGGAACGACAGAAGAGATGGCTTACCTTGGGAAGCTTGGAGGGTGATGGAGAAGCAGCAAATGAGTCTGGTCGCGAAGGCGGGCTCTGCTATGGTTTTGTTTATCAGCTATCCGGCACCAAAAGACGCCAAAGGTCGCAAAAGAGTGGAGCAACAAGCGTCACACCCCGTGAAAAAAGCGAGCCCGGCTTTGCCTTGGGGCCAAATGAAGAGAAGGATGGACCCGACGGGGCCACAGGGACGGCTAGACAAGTAAGCAACACACCAAACGCTTGCAGGCAACGCCGAGCAGCCAGGGTTTCTCGTTCTTCGGGGTGGATGCTGTAGGGGAGGGGTGAGCTGCTGCTGCTGCGGGAGAGAGAGGGTGGAGCGATAAACAAGCAATTGGCGTCGCTGTTGCGGCTTTTTTTTGCACTGTACGGCAATTTGGCGCGCAGAGGCCCTGGGATGAGTGGATTTCTGGGCAATGGCGATGTTCCAGCTTGTGGGCAGAAATCCATGGATGCGACAGACGCGACGGGGGGAGTGCGCCAGTGAAATGACCAAGGCGTGAAGTGGGACTTACAAGATAGCGCGAGCACAACGATTATCACTGAAGAGCTGGGGTCAATTGGACTCTTTCGCGCGTGTCTGAGTGTCTTGAGGGCTCACGAAAACAGAGCTTTGAACGGGGTGAAAGAGGCAGATGATGGATGATGAGAGGGGAAGCAGGTAGGATTGGAGGGGGTAGAAGAGCGAAAGGCAGAGGCAGAGGCAGAAAGGCAAGAAGAAGAAGGTTAGCGACTTGGGGGAAAGCTCGGCCGAAAGTTATGACTTGAGAACCAGTATCCGTACAATACCCTCAGAAGAGGATCAGCGACTCCATCCTGAGCGAGGGATATTCCAGGCACACACACACCTTGATTTTGTGATGGCCGAGGATGATTTACCCAACTCGTTTTGACTATTGCAGCAAATGGACAAAAGGCAGGCCGACGCCAGCGATTCGCGAAAAATATGCCTGCAAAGACTGGAGCATTGGGGAGGTAGCAAAAGGCAGGGCCAAGCTCCAACAACCGATTCGTATAATCGCTCACCAAATGCTCTCCATGATGATCTAGCTATACCTCAGCCCGAGGTAGCTTCAATGTCGACAACTACCTCGATTTTCCGGACTCATACCACGATGATTCGACGGTTGTAACCAACGCTCGGCGAATCCATGCACTCCACAGAACGGCCGCTTGTCTCGTTACTAGTCCAGGTACGTTGCTCGCCCGTACTGCGCTAAGAAGCTCGCGCCAGAGAAATGCGACTCGAGAGCGAATAAAAAAGTATACGTACCTACAAACATGGAATGATTGAGTGCAACTCGGAACACGGCAGAGACGGGACTGGCGGTGCGGTGTGAGATGACCCATGTGGGGAAACGCTTGCCGATTCAAAGCTCCATGATCCATGGATGGCCTGCAGCAAAGCAAAAGCCCCAAAATGCAAATTGCAGCTGGTATTGACACTGTGTATGCACAGTGTAATCTTAGTCCAATCCAACGCCTTCTGCCCTGCTCTTCCGGCTTGGATCAACACATCGGCTCTGGCTCGCAACGACAACGAGCTGCGCGAATTTCGGTCAGCATCCTGGGAGGCAGGGACCACAGAGGCCGCGGCAGCTCCAGTGCCGACGGCTGTAACGACGGGCCTGCCGCCTCTATTCATCTTGGTGGCCCGTCGCCAGAACGATGAGGGCGCTGCATGAAGAGATTGCGGGAAGGGGTTCATTATCAGAGAAGACTCCATCGTCGTGCCGTTCCTCCAAGGCCCCGTTGAGAGTAGTGCTTTTACTGATCTCCATTCTGGCCCTTCGTCGCCATTGTTGTTGTTTTTGTTTTGGCACTTTCTTTGATTACACTCGTGATGGGAGATGAGACCCTGCGTCGACTTGCACCGACATTCCATGTCTTGGGATTGCCAGTGACCGCCCAAAACCCCTGGCAAAATGCCATCTTCGGACAGGTTTCGTTGGAGTAATAGCACGAGCCTTGGGAGCACAATAACTGCTAACATGAAAAAAAAAACTTCTGCTGCGTGAGGTCTACTAGTCAATGATAGACACTCACAATCTAAGCCTGGGCAACAGTATCAATGGACAACCTCGGGCAGTTTCGTTCGGCGCCAGGACCCATCTCGAAACAGGGCCCCCACTCTTCTTCAAAGGTCTCCACAGCCGCTTGAGACACTGTGCAGGCTAGAAGAAGTTGACCAACATGACTCCAGACAACATCCTTGGATGGCTCCGGAAACAGACGATGCACGCTTCTTCCCGGCATTGGTTTGGCATGGCTTGGTTTGATTTCGATGTTAGTCCTCTGTGGAGGTATCTGCAGGCCACTCTCCTGTCGCTCAATCATTGGGCAATTCCACTTTTGTCCCGGTTGCCCCGAAGCGACCGACGAGATCGAAGGAAGCAGTGTTCCCAGGTGCCCAAGTGCCCAGGCGCTGAACAACATGTCGCGCGGGTTCGCGAGTCAAGAAAGCGAGACCAGCGAGCGACTACATAGCACCTCTGTGTCGTCATGATTGAACAAAAGCCTCAACCCGACACCTGCGCAACACCTGAGTCCCATGTCACGACATGGTAGGCCTGGCCTGAATTCAGGATGAAGGCTTGTTGCGGGAGTGGAGAGTCGACGCCTGCAGCTGACCACTGAGAGCATCTGCATTGGCTGCAACACTATTACCGTCGCATGGATACAGTAATTACCAGCTTGCCCACAGGAAGGAGCCCTGTGTCTTGTGCAAATCCCGCCTGCAAGTCCCGGGGAGACGAGGGAAAAACGGCGTCGCTTACAAGGTTTCTTCAAGTTCTTTCTCCCAGAATCCTAGATGGCCCGCGGGACGCGCTCGCCTTGTCTATCATAGTACGCCTCTTGGACCGGGGGCAGCCGCCTGCAAGACTGATCCACCGCGACAACCGCCTACCGATGACCTCATAGGTTGCTCCTAGGAGATTCACTGCGATAACATCCTGGGTTCGGGTTGGGCGATAATCAACCGCCTTATTAGTCCGACCCGGTTGTTCTCAGAGAGGCTCTATCTCATCGATCACTAGTTGAATCCAGTATCACTTCCCGTTGGACAGCAACCAAGTCGTAGTCCGGAGAGTATGGGCGTCAGGCCTCGAGGCAACGTCAACAGGCACTTACTTGCCTTAGCCACAGCCGGTTGGGTCCGGTGGCCGGCACGCGCTTTGTGCGAGCATAATGGCTCATTTTGAATCGCCATTCATTCAGTTGACCGCCGCGTCGCTGCCGACTATCAGGGCGAGGGTTGCTGTAGTACCTGGGGACTCTGTCCCGCTACCAATGGCTTCCAGAACCAAAGCCAGCTGACACTGCATGAAAGCCAAGCCGGGGACATTGCAAGGAAAGTATGGGGTACGTGGTTAGTGGTATTGGCGACCTTAAGCCTCCCAGTCCCAGGCATCTTCACGTCCTTCGCTGCGTGCTATCTGCCCTCAGCTGTACTCGATTGAAGAAGGATCCAATCTTTCTTGGGGTTGGCTTGGCCCTTGGCAGTAATCCTGGGGCAACAAACCTGCCTCTTGGCTCTCTCGTCGTTTCGGGCGAGATTCTTCTGGGTGCCTCCCCTGGCCCTGGTCTGCGGTCGCGCGAGATATTGCTTGTCGGCCAGCACAACGGTAGATGCTTGACTTAATTATACACGTGAATGTGCAGGGCAAGAAGTGGTCCCGTGGTCCTGGTCCGAGTTTAGATACAACTTAGGTAGTACTGCACAGCAAGCACGCATTCAGGTTGCGGCCTTTTCCCCCCGCGCCTCAAAACCTCACCTCGTGATACGTATTGGCCGCCAGCTGAGGTTCAAGCCAGTGACCGATATTTCGCAGGCGGAACCCGGCTGTACCTCCCCTTCTCTGGTGTTTCGATCAACGCCGTCCTTTTGGAAGGGCCCCTCTTCCCTCCTCTCGTCATTCTAAATCGCGCACTTCTGCCATTGAATCTTCCGGAAGATACGAACAGCCTTGTACTATCCCGCTTGAGAGTCGACAATCAATCAAGCGCTAATAACGCGAGGGTAGCAACAAAACGTTGCGGCTGTATGTTGGTAGCTGATCCACAACCAGTATCCAGCGTCTGTGCTAGGTTATGCTTGGCCTCACACTTACTAGACACATCACCAGGCTGCGGGCTCATTGAGGGGAATTGGTTATGGCGCCACCATGGCTCAGCGACCTACGCCGTGTTAATCGCAATAACTTCGCAACAATTCGTGCCGCGCCATGGGCTGAGATCTCAGGGTCGCTCGGCGACCTGGGCACTCTGCTGCCGATAATGATCGCCCTCGCCGCTCAAGGATCCATCCATCTTGGGAGTACCCTCGTCTTTTCGGGACTTTTCAATGTTCTTACTGGAGCATTTTACGGCATTCCTCTGCCCGTTCAGCCCATGAAGGTCAGTCATGTCTGCCTCTTTCTCCGTCACCTTCCAGCAATTTGGCCCAGATCAGCCGTGAATATGAGAAACAAACGGACGCTGATATGTTTGTGGGGAACTCTAGGCCATCGCTTCAGCCGCCATCTCGGGCGGCTCTCCGATGGGCGTTGTCTCCGCTGCTGGGCAGTGGGTTGGCGCTGCAGTGCTCATAATGAGTATTACCGGTCTCTTGCGATGGGCTGTTGGTGTTGTCCCCATCCCGGTAGTTAAAGGCATTCAGCTGGGAGCAGGTCTCTCGTTGATTATCGGTGCTGGCTCGTCGCTGCTGCACCCTCTGCACTGGGCTCATCCGGCTTTCGACAACCGCATATGGGCCCTGTTGGCATTCCTTGTGCTGATCGGTACCCAGAAGCTTACTCGTTTCCCCTATGCTTTACTTTTCTTCCTACTTGCCATGCTGCTGGCCTTTGTCCAGATTCTGATCTCTGACCAGAGCCTCCCGTGGTTTCACGTATGGCGCCCTCACTTTGTCATGCCTCGATGGGTCGGAAGAGGCGATTCTCCGGCCTTGTGGATGGCTATCGGCCAACTGCCTCTAACGACACTCAACTCCATCATCGCCGTAAGTGCACTATCGCAGGAGCTACTGCCTGATCTTCCAACTCCTTCTGTCGGCTCCATCGGAATCAGCGTGGCCTTGATGAACTTGACCAGCACATGGTTTGGCGGAATGCCCCTTTGCCATGGATCGGGAGGATTAGCCGCCCAGTACCGGTTCGGGGCTCGCAGCGGCGCCAGCGTCATTGTACTCGGTCTTTTCAAGTTGATTCTAGGCCTTGTCTTTGGTGAGACTCTAGTTGACCTCCTTCGACATTACCCCAAGAGCCTCCTGGGCATCATGGTTATCGCTGCTGGCCTCGAGCTCGCCAAGGTTGGTCAGAGCCTCAACCAAGGGGCTTCTGATCTGTGGCACACAGCTGCGCAACAGGAGTTTCGCCGCCACCGTGATCTATCAGATCAACAGCGCGTTGAAAGGTGGACGGTCATGCTCATGACCACTGCGGGTATCTTGGCTTTCCGGAACGACGCTGTTGGATTCCTTGCGGGTATGCTTTGCCATGGAGCGTACAGGCTCTCTGACCGACTGGCAAAGTGGCAGTCACATCGGAGAGGCTTCTCAACTGAGCGTGATGCTCTTCTCACATGATAACAAGTGTATCTCACTTCTGCCATCTTCTGGCGATGCGGTTTCGGTAGTTTGATCTCATTGGCCTGCACCTGATAGCATGGTGAATGTTGCGCTGTCGCACACAGCTCGATTATGTTCATTCCGAGGCTCGTGGTGCATTATCATGACGACGATGATTAAGGACGATACGGCATAGCGCTGGAGTTGGATTCGCAGAGTTGATGGTTTTTTCTGGTCAATTATTTGAGCATGCCTGGCTGGAGGGACAACACAAGGGCGCTTTGATAAGAGGGTCCTTGCCCCTGGTATTGTGAAGGGTTGGCGCGATTGCAACGAAAGCCAGAAGTCATTGAACTCATGCTGTCTTATAATGAATGCAATAGGGACGCGAATTGACGGACATTTAAGCTTGACTGCCATGTATGAGATGCGTCCTCGTTTGCTTAGAGTTGAGGCATGATACGGCGTCCTTTGAGCTTATGCACGGGTATCCCTGGTACCTAAGTAGGCAGGAATATGCCATGTGGATGAGGAAAGCAATGGCCGCCCACTCAGTGCTGGGGGGTGACAGCGGCATTACGAATAGCGTGCAATGGTCGCATTAAAGCTACAAGTAAGCGGCGAATGCGCCCTTGAGTTCATGATGCAAGAGTGAGGAGGCGCTATTCTACTGTGAGGCATTGGTGATGTGATGTAACTGCTGTGACAGTGAATCAGGAACGCTCAAGCGCCTAGCGCATGTGTCTCCCCGGATCTGCGTTCTTTCCTGAATTACAAGGAATAAACAGTGCTTATGGCGTCCACGGCGCGACCTCAGGGTTGTGGGAAAGTGTGACTTTGGACACAGTTACCACCTGCCGGCTGCCGGGACAAAGTCAGACTTTGTTCACTTGCGTCAAGAAGGTGCCGTGGCCTCCACACTCAGCCTTTCGACTCCTGTTCCACGATTCGCTCCTGCCAAATCGCAAAGAACGACTGCTTCAACAAGGTCGTTGTCGCGATCGCTCCTTCCTGGCCCCCCGATGGGTACTAGCGGCGCGAGCCATCACCAGTCAAGCAAGGACCTGAGAGGGGACTCGGAGCCCGTGAAGGAAGGGGGCCCTCGCTGCAGCCAATCACGGAGCGCAACCCTCCCCTCTGACCCTCCCAGACATCGCGGCTCAAAGGGCCCAGGCGAAAGCCTCGTCCGCCTCGAACCTTTTATTTTCCCCGTCTCCTTCAACGGCCATTCCTCCAGCAAACGGCCCCGGCGCCCTCCGTCGAGATCCCTCGTCGTGCTGTGTCAACCCCCCGTGAGGGCGAGCGACGAAGGAGCTGGTTGCACGAGCAGCGATGACTTCGTCCATGATTGGCCGCAATGGCCTGCCCGACGGCCTCGGGAGCGACCCGGAGCCCCAGGTCGCGACCGCGACTGCAGCTGCCCCAGCATCGACATCGACATCGCCAGCCCCAGCCGCAGCCCCAGCGCCCGCGACCGATGGCGACACCCACGAGGCAATGGCCACTGCTCAAGCGCCGTCTTCTTCATCTGCAGCTGCTGCCCATACAGCCCCAGCAGCCCCAGCAGTGACAGCCGAGCCGTCACCGACAACATCATCTGCGCCTCCCTCAGCTACCGCTGTCGCGTCGGAACCGGTCCCTGCTCCAACAGCCCCCTCAACAGCTTCCTCAACAACAGCATCGAATGCTCCCCTGCCGAAAACCTCGACTCCAGATCCAGATCCAGCCTCTTCTTCATTTACAGCACCGCAGCCTCCGCCCTCGACACCGCCGCCGCTGGGTCAACTCGCCCCGAGCGCTTTCCTGGATTCCACCGTCGGCGCCCACAACGTCGTGCCAAGACAACGGCAGCCGGGGGCACTATCCGATGCCCGGGCCGTGGTCCCTGCCGATGCCAGCTCTACCGACCACCCAATGCTTGATGCTCCTGCTCCTGGCGACGCGGGCGCGGGCGCAACATCAGGTCGCGTTGAACCTCGGCAGCAAGCGACTCCTTTCCAGCTCCCGACAAACAACATGGTAGACCACTTTGCTCCATCCACCCCTTATACCCCGGCGCCTATGCCCAGCATCAATCAACATGCCTACATGATGATGGCCTTGGCTTCAATGTCCGGCGCTCCAACCGCCATGTCACCGCCGCCCACAGTCACCCCGTCTCAGGTTACATTGCCCAATCCAGCGGAGGGAGGCTTTGCCGGTCTTGGTCCAGCAAATTCGATACGGCAGATGAATACGGATAAGGCCCTTGAATCCTTTGCCCGTGTTGAGTTTGCCGACAGTGTCTTCCAGATGACCACTTACGCGGTTATCATCGGACGAGATCAACGCGCCCTCGAACAGGCACGCCGCGACGAGAAGCGTGCCGACGAGTACCGGCGACAAGTTGAAGAGAACGCCAGCATGGGCCTTCCACCTCCGTCTCCAATTGTGCCCGACCGCAGCAAGTTTAGTAAATCATACGTGAGTGAGGAAGGAGGAATGTTAGGTCCAGAGTCAGATAACGGAGAAAATGGCCGACCTGCGAAACGACGAAAGACAAGCACGCAAGGATCATCACAACAAGACAACGATGAGGCAGCACAGGCGCAGGAAAACATGATCTCTAACCGACAGTATGTCTCTCACACCCCCGGAGCTGCGGCAGTAGACTTGACCTCGTTGCGACCATCGCCGTGGCACGTTCCCTTCATCGGCATCCATTCACCAGGACCAAACATCGCATCCAAAACCAAGGCAATCTCGCGAGAGCATCTTAAGATTGCGTATAATCAAGAAGAGGGCGTGTTTGAAGCTATTCCCCTCCACAAGAACGGCTTTTTCTGCGAAGATGTACACTACAAGAGTGAAAAGGTGGTACTGAGATGCGGCGATCGACTCCAGATCAAAGATATCGATTTTCGATTCCTGATTAATGGTGTTGAGCGGGGACGAACTGGCGCTGAAGAAGACGTCGAAGAGGAGCCTGTGTCTACTCTCAAAAAGCGGCATGCTCATGGTGGAAAGGAAATGAGTTTTGACTTCGAATCTTCACATAATAACGTCGAGGTTCAAGACACGAGCGATGAGCTCTCCGAAGTGGCAAGCCCACCCGAGTTGTCCGACTTTGGCGAAGAAGATGAGGAAGTAGAAGCCGATGCCGAAGCCGACGCTGAAGCCGACGCTGAAGCCGACGCGGAGGCTGAAGCAGAAGCAGAGGACATTGAAGCGATCGAGACGGTCGAAGCTGAACAAGACATGGAGGTGGAAACAGCAGCATATGAGACAGAACACGCTGTGAAGCAGGAGTCAGAGTCTATACCCGACGGTTCACAACACCTGATACCCCAGATACCCAAGAAGAGAGGGCCCGGCAGACCACCAAAGAATGGAATCATGTCGAAACGGGAACAGCGGCTACTCAAGAAACAGCAGCAAGAGATGGCAAAGAAGACCCTACCTCAAGCACCGCCAGTTGAGCCGCCTATCAAGCGCAAGGTCGGCCGCCCTAGGAAACATCCTTTGCCTGACAGTGCTGGTGAGCGACCAGAAAAGCGCAAGTACAAGCCTCGTAAGCCCAAGGAAGATGGGGCTGAAGGCTCGGATGCAGAGAGGCGAGCTAGGGAAAAGAAGGAGAAGAAGGCCCGGCCCAAATCTCCCCCGTTGGAGCTCAAGATCGAGGATTATACCGAAGAACAACTCCAGAAACCGAACAAGAACTACGGCGTGCTTATTGACGAAACGCTTACGGCAGCTGGGCCAGACGGACTTACTCTTAAGCAAATTTACAAACGGATTTGCCAACGATATCCTTGGTTCTACTTCCACACCGAAACGAAAGGATGGGAAAGTAGTGTACGCCACAATCTCATTGGGAACGAGGCTTTCCGGAAAGATGAGACCACCAACCTGTGGTCTCGAGTTCCTGGCGTCGAACTTGACGCAGGCAAGAAGAGGAAAGCATCATCACCAGATCGTGGACTGGCGGCAGCCCAAGCCTACGGCCAGTACCCGTACCCGTACAACGCTGCTCAGCACATGGCTCCCGGTGCTCCAGCATACCCGCCAGGCCAAGCACCGCCAGGGTATCAAATACCAGCATACAATACCCCGCAAGGCCAGCCCGGGCGACCGGTGCAGCCTTACGGAGCATCTGCATCGCCCCCGGGTCAGCCAGCCGCTGCAGTAACATCACAGCCGCCGGCTCCAGCACAGCTGCCACCAGGCTATGGGCCTCCCCCAGCTCCTGCTCGACCACAGCTCGGCGGGCCCCAACCGGGCGCTTATAGCTCACCATACGCACCAAGGCCGCCACCGCCAGCGAATCCCCCGGTCAAGAGCGAAGACGGGCACGCTTCATCCGCGGCAGCTTTGGCCCAGCAAGCACCAGCAGTAGCGGCCAAAACCGTTCCCGGGCCTGCGACAGCACCGCCGCATCCTCCTGCTGCTACCTTGAATCGCCCTTCTGCGTCACCGGCAACCGCTGCCCCAGTTCGGCCTGTCATCGAGCCCCGCCTCCTTCAAGCCGTTGTCGGCTTGAAGAACGGTCTTGTTGAGAACCTCAAAAAGGCCCGCAACCCCAAAGCTGAAGGCATTGTCATGTCAGCTCTCAACCGGTGCATCGGCCTCAAGAATGAGGCGACGGAAAACGACAAGATGGAGAGTATCTGTATGAAGGGTATCCGCCAGGTTATCGACGGCTTCACCAAAAGCTCAAAGAGCCCTACACCCGGCCCGGCATCCTCCGCTTCTCCAGCCGTCCCCGAAATGCCGCCTATTATTGAAGCCAAGGTCTTGGCCTCTCTTACAGGTTTCAAGGATGTGTCTATCAAGGCACTCAAGGCCAAGCTCGGTGAGGCCAAGGCGGAAGCTGTCACCCTATCTGCCATCGATCGCGTGCTAGGGCTCGCAGACGCCAGTATCGTGCCTCCACCAGGGGAGGGTGAATCAGTCGGCAACTTTGAAGGTGTGGAGCAGCATCTGATGAAGTCGATACGGCAACTTTTAACGGGCATGAACAAAAAAGTCCAGGGTTCGTGATCATGCGACTCTGGCTTTTGCTTTGTGACATTTGCTTTCCCCGAAGCTCCGTAATCAGCAGTATGAGGAAGAGAGAGGCCAGGGGGTGGATAAAATCGGGCATGCTTTCATGGCGTTTTGGACGGTCTAATGACGAGTACGAACCAGAGGCGCTGGAGATATTGTGCCGAGATAGTCACCGTTCAAGGAACGGGATTCTCGGGCACACTTTTTGTTTTTTCCTGTCCAGGGGCACACCTTGAGACTTTGCTCAATACGATGATCAGGAGTATTTCCATGGGAGAAATCCGCTTTCTTCTTCTTCTTATCATCCGATATACCTCTAGAGCAAGCGATCATATTATCCAATCAAACGTATATCATGACTCTTACATTCGTTCGACTTGCGTGATCAACTGATACTCTCATCGTGCCTCAACCTCTGAGCCCTTGGTTGCATTGCGGCCAGCTTAGCCTCCTCATATCCATTCATCCCCTAAATTATTGATCCACCTCATCACAGGACAGGACTCTTGGAAGATTACCGCCAAAAGAAACGAAGAAAGACTTGTCGCTAATATGTACCCCGTCCAGAAACCCCTTTCCCAAATCCAGCAAATCATCCCAAAAGCTCCATGCTTGAACAGACTTGCAAGAAGCCGTTCTTGTCATCGTTATCTCAAGACACACCTTTCTTCACATTTCCTTGCACGAGACATCTGCAGCAAGTTGCGTTCTCCGTCTTCGTCATTAGCATCTGGGTTCTTTCCCCTTGGCCCCATGGTATCAAGAAAGACAGGGCTTCTATATCTCAAAATGGTAGGAAAGAGAAAAAGTAATAATCATGCCAAGAAACCCTGCAACGCCTCGCGATCTGAGAGAAGATAATGGGTCCCTGCTGGGGCCTACCTGTCGAAGCGAGACTTGGGCTTCATGCGCAGGGAGCTCCATGTGACTAGGCGGCCTGCGGACTTTCTTCCTCTTTCAAATCAACGCTGCCCTGGGGATCTTCAGTCTTTTGACCTGCCAGCTTATCCATACCAGACACACCGCTGTCGGCTTCGTCGTACGAAATCCCCAAGCCGTTAGCTTCCTTCTTGCCTGCTGCAACCGCTTCCTCTTCGGCGCGCTCTTCAAGGTTCATCAGAGCCGGTGGCCGGTGGCGCATCTGTTTGGCTTTCGAAAGTGAAATAGTCTTTTGTTGATACGTCGTGGTAATAGGCTGGGTGTCGTCGCGGTCGATTGTTGCCTTCATCAGCGCCGCCATCCAAAGGCGTCCTTGCTTCAAGTTGGGCACAGCAAAGTAGTGAACGGTCGGCTTTGTGAAGTTCACAGCTCTTGAAAGACCAGCTCGTGGGGGCACAAGCTTAAAGATGAAGATCGAATCGTCACCCTTCTCCAGATCATCCGCTTCAGACTGGTTCGGCATTGTCTGACCACCAACCACGCCTGTGATAGTAGCGTGGAGGCCGGTTAGTTTTTCATTGTCCGCAGGAAGGACGCGGTGGAAAGATATGTCAATCAGTCCTTTTTCTTGATCGTCATCTTCCGTATAGTAGTACGCCATTCGGCGCCCCTTGAGGACGAAGAAGCGCGGCTTCCATGTCGTCATCAGGTTTGAACTCTTTTTCCTCATCCAGCCGCTGTAGTCGGCATCTTTCATCGCCTCTTGAGGAGATATCTTGAGTAAGCCACGAGTGTATGCGCTTGTCTCCTTCTTGCTCTTCTTGCCAACCTTCTTGTTGGCCTGAGGCGTTGTCATGTTCGGACTCTTCACGGCATCGGGAGACTCGAGGTCGAAGCTAGCACCGCCTGAAGGCGTGGTCGAGCCGGTTCGCGCGGGCGATTCCACCATGAATTCCTTGCTGGACGAATCGGTGGGCGTTGCAGCCTTGGAACGATCAAGGCCAAGGTTATCGGAAATGGCACGCATGCCTTTAGCTCCTGCCAGAGCAATAGGCCTGTTGACCATCGAAGCAAGCCAATCCGAGCTGAAGCCCTGATGCTTTGCCAAGGTAGGTGACGTTGTCGAACGTGCTGATCCCAACGACGTATCCAGCTTCGTGACAGTAGGCGATGGGGCATCGTTGGTTGGCGGCATGTTCCTGATCGATTCTGAAGCAGTTGATGCGGGTCTTCGATGAGGGCCTGCTTGGATGCCATAGTACTTATGAGCCGCTGAGGAAAGACCTCCCTCGGGTATCGACCCTACGCTTCCAAACCTTGACTGTCTTGAAATGGCCGTAGCGCTTCGAACCCTTTGCTCTTCTGCGTAGCTTGACTTTCTCGATTCCGCCCCGCTGCCTCGTTTTCGAAGGAAATTTCGTTTTCGTCCCTCGGCCTCGGTACCAGAGAAGTAACCTCGATCTAATTCGGCAGGGGAATCTTGAGCATTCGGTCCGGACGGACTCAAAAGATCCTGCAGGCCTGTCGAAGATAGTGGCCGTTGTGGGGTCTGAGAATAGGCGCTGCCTAGAGTCCAGTTGCGATCAAATGATGGCTGCTTTTTGTGCGTCCCCTCAGCTCCAGGAAACGTGCCTGTGTTTGCAAGCTTGGGCGCTATCGAGTTGCCAGACGCGACCGGTGGGCCACCCTGGCGGAAGTCGGTCGACGATGAATGACGGCGCGAGTGATATAGTTCCCTCACAGATGCGGCAGATGGTCTCCTGATGTGGCTGGTGCGATTTGTACTGTCTTGTGCGTGAGTTGCCACCGTTGGTGATGCCTTTGGGGTATGCGAGAGGGAAAGTCGTCTCGTCTGAATGGACGGTGGCCGATTGGTTATGGTGTTAGTTCGACTTCTCACTCGTCTAGGGTCATCGGTACCATCGTTTCCATACGTCTGCGTCGCTCGGCGAGTATCCAGCCCGTGGCTGCTGACTTCGTCTTGGAGTGCCTTGATCTTATGCCATGTCTTTAATCGTCGACCAACTGAGCCTAAATCAAAAGCTTTGATGAACAACGAGCTCTGGTCCATGCCCAGGAGAACCTCGCCCGAGATCTCCTGGTCCCGGAAGACTTCACAGTGATGCTTCTCAACCCCTGACGCGAAGAGATGCTCAGCCACATCGTCCGGAGTCCATGCCTCAACTTCAGCCCGAGTATGGAGATCCTCCTCTTCCTCGTCAGTCTCCTCACCCTGGATGTAGGACGCTCGGTGGTCAGGGTGGGTGCTGCTGTACTCGCTTCCAGAGTCATTCCCTGCGGCCCGGAGTGCATTATTGCTCGCTGGCGACCGCAAATCGGTGATGTGTTCGTTGATGACGTTGAGCGTTTCGTGTAGGACTGGGCTGTCCTGGTTCTGGGTGGTGAGATGACTGAGCGCCGGTAACGTGGGAGCTTCGCTCGGCGCCAGGGCTGATTCGGATTTGACACTATTCAATGGTAGAGTCACTGGTGGCTGGGATGTTTGCAGGATCGTCGAACTCTGTGGTCTTGAGGCGGTGGCCTCCCTTGGAATCGCATCAGCACTCCCTGTTCCTGGCTCCCGAGCCAGTTCCTGAGGACCCGACGGTTTCGAAGCGCTGAAAGAGCTCGTGGGTACGTTCCTAGGAGCTGGTCTGGTATAGACTGTAGGGAGTCAATTGTCGTTCACGCAACATGGGTCATGACGGGGTATGCAGACCTTCAGGGAAGAGTCCATTGTTATTGTTGGTCAAGTGGCGACCTAAAAACCACCCATCGCCAAACTCGTCGTCTCGTTCTATGAGTTCGACTCGGTCGCCTTTTGTAAGACTTAGTTCATCGGAACTTCGGGCCTGGAAGTCGTCTGCATTGGGAGACATCGGTTAGAATGGGCAAGGCTCAGGACTTGACCAGACATCGGGGAGTCAAACGTACGTATCACAATCAAGGTGTCGCCGGCCTCGGGTCGCAGCGGACCTTCGTTGGGGCCTCTCGAGGCCATGCTGTGAGGAGGGCAATGCGCCAGTGATGGGTCAGGCGAGATGCGGATGGGGGAGGTTTGAGGTCAGCAAGAGCTGGGCGAGCAGATGTTAAGGGCGACAGTAGAGACTCCGCCCGAAGGTGCGGGCTCGACGGCGAGGGTGAAAGAAATCTCCGTATAAGGAGGGAATCTGATCGTGAAGGGTCGACTATGGCCAGACGCCGGGCCAGCGGTGCAAGGGCTGGTGTCAGTCGGCGCTGGCTCTCTACAGCGGGATGGCTGAAGATGATTGAGTAGCAACCGTCGAGTTCTGGAGGTGCTCTGAGCTTGAGTGTCTGTGGCTGTGGTGGTGCTCTCAAACAGTGCGCTAAGGTGCGCTTCGCTGGAGTGGAGCGGTGGTTGAGAAAGACCGTGGTGCCTGAACAGGTAAGAGAGGGTCCTAGCGTGGAGGGTGGCGATTGGTGCAGCGCAAGTTGTTCGGGCTGTATGCGTACCAAGAAAGCGCATGAGAAGTGCGAGAAGCACTTTGGGGGGCAAGAGTTTCTTCGGCTCAAGATAACGATCAAGGGAGTGAAAGTTTTGAACAGCTTGACTCTCGGCGCAATTGCAGCGTGTCTCTGGGAAATTTGTTGCTTCAGAGGTGCATCAGCCTCCTCCACTTCAAGGGGGTCTCTGGGATTGGATGATGCGGCCAGCCCTTTGCAGATTCTATTTTGAGAAGCCGTATCAATGCCAGCGCAATGGGCTTGGTGCGAAATCAAGGCGACAATGGTTGTCGAGCCCTCATTTTCAGTAGCTTGGAAAACCTGAGGTCTGGCTGTAGTATGGAAAGGATAATAAGGCGGTCGACTCTGGAGACGGAAGAGTTGAGAATGGCGACTAGTTGGGGCAGTTTAACCGACAATCAAGAAAGGAGAAGTGGTACAGCTAGCGAGTAGGTGACGCAGCGAGCCACTGATGATGGTAGAGCCACCGAGGAATGTCGTACAAACAGAAGCGACGTAGCTGGAAATGAAGCTGTAATGGGGCTCACAACGATGCGGTATGGAAAAAGAAAGGTTGCGCTGGATAATTACCCGTCAGGTGTGAGACTACCAGTTCTGGTATTTACATGGTGAGGATATGATAAAGAAAATCACGGGACTCTGCCAAGATGGAGAAGGAAATTTTGGAAGGAGTACCTACATCAACCACAACTGGAAGGAAGGAGATGGCCGAAGGGTGGGATGGATGGGACTCGATGGATGGATGGATGGAAGGTCGCCCTGACTCAATCAGTTAGCACAAGTAATTCCCTTACCTTGCCACCATCTGGAAGGAACGGGGGAAACACCAGACTTGCCAGTCGCTGGTGACATGCAATGACTTGGATATTGTTCTCACAAGCTTTTTTATACCGTGGCTAATGGTGTCGTCAACAGCAGTATATACTGTGTTAGAAAAAGTCAAGCAAGCTTGGTCTACAAGTTATTGGTATTGTTGATGATTGTTCCACAGATGTGAAATCATTCATCAACAGAAATCCTCGCCCTGGTTATCTTGATTGTTTATTTTTTATTTTTATTTTTTTCTTCATTGGCCACCTAGCTTGCGTTCCTACAGGACACATACAATGGTAACCACGCATATCCACGTAGACCTGAGCCGTCAACAATCTACCCGATTCTGATGTCCGCGACGCCCAGCTTCCTCCACGCATTGAAGCCCGTTAGGCGAAGTCCGCCCCCTACGACGGAGTGCGGACTGTGTTGGGCGAAGCCGGCCGGCTTCATAAATTGACTTCATTGCGCCCGTAACTTGGCATTTCACCAGCTAAAAGGTCAGCACGTCACCTAATTCTGAGGAGCCGCCCTGGCCGTGGCATTTGTGCGACTTGCTCGAGTTTGTCGGCAGACGTCTCGCCTGTTGATCAGGAAAAATGCAACCACCCATGCTCTGTAAAGGCATTGGAAGGTGGAATGACAACAGACATAACGTTACAGGAAGATTATATATCTAGGAGGGGAGAATCCAAGTGATGAATGCGGGAATAGAAGGCCACTCATCGCCATTACATCTGGGTGCGCGCCTAGTAGCGACCGAAGTGGATCCCCTTCCTCAACGTGATTTGGGATGGAGGCTCTTTGGATACCTAGGTTATCCGTAATGGCACCTTAGGAGTTTGCGAGATTCTTGAGAGACTGTTAGTCCGTCCTTGGTTGGTCCGCTTCTGTGTCAAGATAAACATCGTTATTGTGTAATTGTGTGTCAACCTGAGACGGATATCATGTGCGTAAGTGGACTTCCATGTTGAGTCTTGGTGGATATTGATACACAGCCAAGAGAGGTTGGCGAGAATTGCAATGCTATCCGACATGTCCGTAATATTGAGAGATGATGTTGTTGTTGATTCTTCCGAACTGAGGAAGTCATTGACTCTTGGTAGTCTTTACGCCTGCTCCACGACCACGGGCGGCTGAGAAGCACCAGGCACAGGTATTTCAGCTAGTACGTAGTGGTCCTGTCAAGTGGGTCGAGAGGGAAAACATGGATGGTAGGTAATACAACCAACAAAACAACAAGCCGGCAAGCGTAGTAGGTAATTGCTCTCCAACCTTCGCGCTCAAAAACACAAGCCAAAGACATACCGTCAGGGTTATAGAGATGCTACATAACGTACTCGCAGTTCTACTTTCGACTTGTTATATTCATGGACCTTCTTATCTCAAAGGTGTCACGCATGATCTGTCTCAAGTGTCCTTTGTCAGTAAGGGACCGGAGTAAGCAACGGTCGCTTGTCCATGCACCAACGGTCTTTTGTAGATGAAAAAAATTGTTCCAGCTATATGCCTGTCAACAACCCCCAGGTCCCCGCTCTAGGATTAATACCTGGTACCCACTCACACTCACCACCCATGTAAAGCCAATCGCAGCGCGAGGCCGAACTAAGGCATCAGACACAACGGATCTTGCTCCAACAGACCAGGACGCAGAGCAGACAAACGCCAGACTACCTTCATATCTAACGTTAGGTACGAGGCTTGCAAAGAACAAACAGCGTCCTTCGGCTGACGGCAGATGGCTTATTAAGGGCATCACGCTTGCCCTGTTCTTTGTTTCTTAAAGCAAGGCCCATGCGTCCTGGGTCTCGCGTCTTGCATCCTGATTGCTGAGGTGAACACTAATAATAACCTACCAACCAACCTACCTTACTTACCTCACCTTCTGCTTCTCCTCTTACCCGGAGTCGTCACGTCCTACACCTGCAGTCCAGCAGCCGTTGGTCGCTCTCGTCTCGTCTTTCAGCTTTTCTCCGCCTGCTGTCAGCCAACTTCGCACTTCTGCTCCGTACCTCATTCTTCTCGTCCGCTCCAGTTCACCTTGGTCTTTAATCCCCCCCGCTTCATTCACTCGCCTCCACTTCGCGCCGTCACCTTCATGTTTGCATCCTTCGCCATCTAATGCCGAACCATGACCAACCCGTCGGCTCTCGACTATAGAAAGAGGCGACGTTGAGGATGGTCACCAGATAGCCTCCAAATGGTATGCGCCCTCAACTGTGCGGTCGTTCTTCACTAGCTGACAGACAGCGTCCGTCCAGATCTTCTTCTCCATACATCTTCAGCTTGTGAAATGCCAAAGACTTCCAAACCGAACCAGCCAAGGGCCGTCCCTCCCCCCGACTCCGTCCAGATCGCTTCCTCCAACCAGACTGTCGATGCCTTTCTCGGCGGCCGCTCTCGTTCTTGGATGAACGCTGGCTCATCCGCAGAATCTACCCCCGGCGCGATACGCCCTCCTTCTATCGCTCCCCGAAAGCGAGGCCGTCCGGGAAATGATTCCTACCTCGCAACGTACGCTATAGCTCCTTCTACTCAGAATGGCCAAACCACGCGACCCGAAAGCATTCCCATCAACCAGACTTTAGAGCAGTCGGCGTGTGCTCCAAAACCAAACAGGTATGACCACAGCTTTTCATCTTCGCTTGCCCTTACACCATTGCGTCGCCGTGTACTGCGTTGCACTCAAGAAACCGATGGTGCTGGTCAGCCTTGCAGCCTCTGGATCTGGGGACGTATCCCATACCCGTCTGCCCCCTTGCTAACTCGAGCCTACAGATTTTCGACTATACTTCCTTCTCCAGCGTTGACTGAGGCACCGAGTCCCAATGTCTCGAATCAAGCCGATTTTCCTGATCCTGCGGCAAGCGCCCCTGCTGAAGCAGCAGCAGCAACCGGACAGCCCGCCGCGTATGACACAAGTCTTAATGGCCCTGCCCCTGTCTCGAGCACTACCGATCACTCGGCTCCTACAAGTGCATATTCCCTCGAAGCTCAGGGTGCTGCACCTCCTCCGGAGCCTGATACGCAACTCGCAAACCATACTGCGGCTATTGACTCTGTTCCATCCTCTCCGGCTCATCCAGGGACCACTTTGCCCCAATCACGTTCCTCCTATGGAGAAGTTAATCTTGGTACGCCTTCGGTATCAGGCGCAAGAGGTAGCGAAGCTGCCTCTGGTGACTCTGGGCACCCGGCCAAACGAATCCGTGCAGATAGGCAATCCCAGCCTGACGAGTCAAGACATCAGCCCCAGAATTTACAGTGGTACGATATGCTTGCCCAGCGTGTGACGCAGTTTGACCGTGCAGGCCTTTTGAACGATCAAGTTGAAAAGCCTCGGTACATGATCTTGATGGAAGCATGCACAGACGAGGACTTCTTCTACATCACCCTCCACCAGGTACTCTGCGGCTGGTCCTTGAGCAAGCCTACGATCCACGGCCTCTTTCGTGACCGGTTAGATTCTCGCCGTGTTGATGCGGCCTTCGACGTTCTACAGACCGTACTCAGGAATAATGAGTCTTTGTCCTCAACTCACCTCCAGTGGCTAGCCAACTTCCCAATACTGCTGGTCGATCTTTGCAGAGCTCTGCCAAGCAACACAATGGCTCGACAGATTTCTACCTTCTTAGCCCAGCTTGCATTGCATTGGAACACTCTCCTGCAAAACGTCCAGTCTCGGAAATATCCCCTACTTGCATTTGAGCTGAGCGGACTTCTTTGCTGCCCCTCGAGGCGTCTGCAGACCATGTTCTTTACTCTGAGCCGCCGGTCTCTGCACGTTAGGGATGGCCCCGTGGCAAGTAAAATGAATGAACTCTTCGAGAAAGATCAGGCTGATGAAGCCGGCCTCGCCGCTCTGCATGAGAGTCCTGAAAAACTGGCATTTGCTCGAAAAATGATCTCGAGTCAATACACAAACCTTGTACTACAACAGCAACAGCATCAACACCAACAGCAATTGAAGCAACGACAAGTGCAGCAACAACATCATCAATACCAACAGCAACAACAACTGCAGCAGCATCAACAACTGCAGCAGCAATATGACCAACGACGATTGCAGCCGGTAACATCTAGTGCGTTACTCCGCCCACATTTTGGAATACCATCTTTTACTAATGTCACCCTGAATAGACACCGTGCTCTCACCGACGATTGGCCGCAACAGTT
Source organism: Fusarium devonianum (assembly GCA_017140155.1). Taxonomy (NCBI): domain Eukaryota; kingdom Fungi; phylum Ascomycota; class Sordariomycetes; order Hypocreales; family Nectriaceae; genus Fusarium; species Fusarium devonianum. Next base: position 71,838 of record JADBHU010000608.1, read on the forward strand.
CTGTAGTAGAGCAAGATGGACGACACTCAGTAACTCAATCGCCTACAATACTACCTACTGCATCATTTCCCTCGCCAGCTCCGATGCCGTCTCCCTCGATCCCTCATGGCGACTCATTGACAGCGCACAGTCTGATGGACGATCCTAGAGTGCCAAACCCAGCAGTCCCCAATGGTTATTCTTCACAAGGTAATCCGACCATTCAAGATCCTCGGAGACGAAGCTATATTTATGCCCCATCCGATAATCGAGCACCCACGTCTGCTGGCTACCAATCTCCTCGGATACAGCAATCCAGCATACCGGGTGCGGCCAGCCCTGGGCTTATACGTCCGCTTTCGAGGAACAGGCCTCGAAGCAACCCACACACTCCGATCTTACCTCCCAATATCCCCCTAGGGACGCCAAACCTGTCTTCAAATCCTTTACCATTTCACCCGCAAAGACGACCAAATTCTATGGCATATCCATCGCAGCAGCTTCCTGCTACTCACAGGGGAAGTCTGCAGTATCCGTCTATGCAGCTGCAGCATGCTGGACAGCACGCACGGCTTGGAGCTACCCAAGCCGCATACCAGGAAAGCCAATTACAGTCCATCCATCAAGCGTACCAGCATTGGAACTCAACGCCGCAACTTCCTGTAACTGCACCTACGCCTCAAACGCAAATACAGGCGACGCAGGGGCCGCCCTTGCAAAATCGAGTATATCAAGTGCCTGTTGTCAGTCAGCCACCCCAACAAAACCAAAGGTTTGCGCCCATACCCGAGTCTGAATTCCCGTTCAGTCCGTACGGCGAAGGCTCGCTCCAAGTTGGCCTCCACCTCGTTCGCGTGCGTAGCCCTAGGCGTGTTCCTTCAAGCCCACAGAGAACCCGGTATTATCAGTTCGTTACACAGCTGGCGCTCAAGCCCACAGCTGTGGAGCCCCAAATCAACGTGCAGTCTTTTACTTTCAATGTTCCGAAGGATCATGTGGAAAGACTTGTGAGGAAGACGGAAGGGGAAGGTCTTCCGTATTGCCCCTATTTCGAGGGCGCTTACCGGTATCGGCTGCGTCTTTGTGTCCAGCCTGATAAGCAGGTGGATTTCGAAGAACAAGACTGGGTGACCTCCGCCACATATTGGCCACCCCACATCTTTTTGGATCTCAATGGGCAATGCATGGAGTTGCGCCGTAAGCAACATTTCCACAAAGATCAGCCGCTGGAACTTACTGATTCCCTGTCTGAGGGCGAGAACATTCTGAGGGTCAGCTTTCCTCATGTTCCACAGAATCTCAGACCCGGGTTCAAACATTTCCTAGCCGTTGAGGTTGTGGCAACGACCAGCCACGAGTCTGCGAAGGAGGTGATCGAGACGACACGACATATACCAGTGGAGCAGACGAAGCAGAAAGTGCAACGACGCTTGCACCCCTCGGATTCTGACGACGTCATTGTCGAAGATGCGACATTGACCATATCTTTAGCAGATCCTTTCAGTGCAATCAGATGCAATGTCCCTGTTCGAGGCGCTTACTGTAAGCATCTCGAATGTTTCGACCTGGATACATGGCTTCAGACTCGACCTCAAAAACCGGGGCATAAGGGAGGTGGTCCGTCTCAAAAGGGATCAGAGCCTTCGCTGGCGGACGTGTGGAAGTGTCCGATATGCGGACTCGACGCTCGGCCGATCAGTCTCTGGGTGGATGACTACCTTGGCGGAGTGGGCCAGGCGTTGCTCGCCAAGGGTGACCTACGGACAAAAGCAATCTCCATAGCCAGCAATGGCGACTGGTCTGCCGTCCAAGAGCCAGACGACTCTGATGACGACGAGTCGCCTCCCCCTCAGCCCCGCGTGGTTGCCAACGAAATTAATAAGAGAAAGAGGTCAAGGTCAGCCGCGACAGCACCAGCAACTGTCATTGAGATTCTAGATGACGACTAGGGAGTCTCTCAGAGACTGCTACTACATTGAACCGAAAACCGGGGGTTTTTGGTGGACGTTCGAGCGCGGCGTTTTGGAGAATTAAGGATACGTCCTAAATCCCGCATGGTTGTATTTTGTCAGCAGATACCATGTAGTTTAGGCTAGGGACTGGCGTTTTTCGGGACAACGATAACGATTCCGTGCTGGGCTTTCTTTCTCTCATCATGGCTTACGGGCCATGTGTTAGTCGCCTGGTCCTGTGTTCGGGACAGGATGACTGGAAGTTATACCGGAGGATGCTGGCTACGTATATTAAAAGTACATAGTGAGGCCTCAAGTTCGTGCATATTTCTTCATCGTGGACATTGTGCAGTCCTGAATGAATGGTCGATGTAGAAAGCCGCTGGCCATTCCGAACGGCAACGAACGGCTGACTGTTGTTGGCCAAAGCATTGGAGAAGAACGGGAATGGAACAAACCATAAATCAATAATAATTCATAATTCATCTTTTGTATAAAAGCCTGGTCACGTTTGAAACAGGCAGTGAGTGTCAAAAGAATCTTTTACGTCGAAAGTAAAGCTTGATGTCTGACAAATAGCAAGGTCACCTCGGTTACCCTGAAGCACAAGCTTGGAGGTTCTCGCGGGTTTGATGGACTGTGCAACAATGTTGACAAGGGTCGGTTGCCTTCCCGCGTTCATCATTGACAGTTCGTCGACGCAGAGAGCACACGGGCACTAGAAACTTCGAATGTACAACAGGCTCAAGTAAGAATTAATCGGGTAATATGACGGTGATGTACTATATCTGCTTAGTAGCTACGTCTGCTTTCACTGTGTTTGGTGCATTTGGGCCCATGCTTTCTAGACAGCAGGCTATTAAGGGCAGCCGGAATTACCGGTCTCGCGATGACGAGAACCTGAAGCTATTTACGAATCTTCTGATTGGCTTGGCAAAAGGTACAGCCGAAGGACAAAAGGGAAGTCCCTTTCCCCGGTGTATCAGCTGTCTGACCGTGCCATGTTAGCACAAACCCTTGCAACCGTTCAGTCCTGCTTGCCGGTGAAGTCGTCCGAAGTCTACGATACCCTCAGCCCTTTCGGCGATCGGCGCAGCGCCGGGCTTGAGAGTGTCTGGCGGTTTGACCTCGACGAGGACGTCCTTGTTCTTCTCAAGCAGGATCGTATTTCCTCCGCCCCCCTACTGCAAAAGGAAGCGCACAGAGTTCTCAGAGGTTGAGTCCCAGATTTACCTGTGCGGGGGTTTCAGTGGTGTATCTTACAAGCCCAGGCGGAAGATGGGTATTCCTCTACTCAGCTCTTTGAAGGGTACAATAGTCTCGGGATCAGACGCGTCGACCAAACAGAACGAGCTCGGTGGTAAAGTATCATAACGCTCAATGTATTGAAAGTAAAATCATATACGGTCAATATGCTCCCCATGCATCGACAAGAACTACGCCAGCCTGTTCTTCAATCGATGTCCTTCACTTACATACATGAGGGGAGCCAAAACATATGAATGAGAACAAAATAAATTTCGAGGGTATCATCATATGGCGAAATCATTCAGAAGATATACAACCTATGCCCAGTAGAACGCCAACATCCCTCCTAGTTACATCGAATAAGCATCTCAAAGCCACCCTTATTGCTCTTCATCGACACTTCACTTGTCGTTGTCGTACTCGTCATCAGTGCTATAAAGCTCATACTCGCCTTCAATCGAGTGGCTGGACTGGTCATCACCAGAAAACTGGAACTCATCATCATCAGAGAGCTCAGAGAGCTCAGACTCATCATCGTAAACTCCGTTCATCAGCTTCTCCCAGCAGTTGGGATCGGCCAAGTCAACACTCTCGACCCGCGTCCTCCATTCGCTCTTCAAGTTGCCGGCCTCGTCATAGGGCTCCAGCCTTGTCCAAGATGTCCAGAGACTGACCACCTTGGCCGCTTCCATGCTGCTGACACTGAACCATTCAATGTGCCTGGTACTGCAGGCTGGGCAACATATCTCGCACTTGCGCTTGTTCACGAGCTGCTTCTGCACAAGCTTCTCGACTTTGACGAAGTGTTCGGCTTTGAACTGACCCAGAACTTCGGGCAGATAGCCGCATTTGTTTTCCCAGGCCTTCATTCGCCTGTCGACATCTTGGGTGTTACCAATCTTAAGGTAAGGCGCTGCGGCGCGATATGTGGTAGGGAAGGTATAGATGTAAACATATCCTCCACACTTCTTCTCTTCGCCCAGGAGCGGACGAAGTAGAAGCTTTTTCACGGCCTTGTTGATGGATGTTGTGCTTTGGGTAGGACGGAAGGGTTCGAACTTGTGCTTGAAGGCGGTTGTTTTTGAGGGAGTTGTAATGGACGTATCAGCTTTCAGGGGAGACTTTGGCACGATCCTTACGACAGTCTCCTGCTTGGGTTCAGCGCCTCGAACCAGGTCTGGGAGAGGCTTGCTTGGCGGCTCGCTTTCAGACTTCTCTTCTGAAGAGATCCTGGCCATTTGGTTCTCGGCTTCTGTTGAGGGGGGTTGGTGCAACCCGAGTTTCGTCTCCCACGACAAGAACTGTGCTGGACCATATTTCTGATGATAGGCCTTGCACATTATCAGATGAGCGACTTGGTTCAGTAGCGACCGGGCTGCCGTGAAGCTCCCATGGCCGACAATCTGCTCCAGCAGGCCTCTTATGAGGGCACAATTGGCTTTGTTGATATCGCCCTTGCACCGTTGGCCTTTCTGGGTCTGACCGTGGCATTTGAGCTTGAACCCGGCATCAACTTGAAGTGACTCCCGCAGGGCGGATACCGTAGTAGGCCAAGCCGTCAACGAGGTGGGAACGGACATCCTGAAAAGAGCGCGAGACCGCGGCAGAAGAGTTGTCTTGGAAGTGGGAGGCTGGTAATGGTTTCTATGCCAACATCTCCCTCGAGACGCAACTTTGAGCCATATTTAACATCCTGAGAGCCTTAAGCGCCCACTGAGGCGTAGTCGCTCTGGAGGGCCTCCTGCATGGCCTTGCAGGTGGTGTCTCGCTCAGTTGAAGGCCTCCGCCTCGAGGGCCTGGCTGTGATGCTGCCGGCGGGGATCAGCTGAGTGGAGTCTCGCACGACAGGTGCATACAACTCACAACTCTTGAAGTGGCTCAACTGGTTGGGTCAATTGGTGGGAGTGTGGGCTGTATTGACGCCGAGCCATATCGTCCTTGTTGACAGACACTCTCTAGACCTGCGAGCTCTAGCCGAAAGTGTGAACATGCAATCCTTCTCTTAAGCTCAAAACTCGGACAGAACTGGTTGCTCGTGTTTGAGCTCAAGTCCACGAGGACACAGCGCGGTAGGTCTTATCGGGTGAGTCCTCCATCAGGCCTTGAAAGTGTTGTTGGCACACCCCGGTCTTCTGGCCGCTGCGCCCCTCACCACTTGCATCCAGATACGACGTCGCAAGGCACTTCTGAGACATCTAGGCTTTTCGAAAAGCGCCTTCTACTCGCATGCCTAGGTGGGAGTGACTTGTGCGTTCGAAGTGTACTGCATTGCCGCTCGCATTGCCGCTCCTTGAGACGACAGGTTCGAAATGCCGCTGAGGCCATCATAGCCACGGGTGAGGGCCGTTGCGGGAAGCGGAATTGAGGGCGTAGTGGCTTCGATCCAAGTCGAAATAGAGATAGAGGACACGTATTCTTTAAGATCTGTTGACCCATGGAGCTTATTGACTTTGTTACTACTTCAGGGAACGAGTTTGATCCGTTATCACTCGAGAGAGGAGAGAGGCCGAGGCCCAGAATCTTGGAGTCAGCTGATAAAGTGCCAGCTGTGAGTTTATATCTCACTCGAGCCCGTCTATCAGGGTACAGTAGCTCGTGGTTTGGACATTGTCTCAAAAAACCAAGCAACTCCCCGATCAACTTCGTGCTTTGTCCGCTTCAAATCTTTGCCTTCGTGTTGCGGACTTTAGGTTCGATAGGTATCCTCGGGTGGTCGCCAGCGAGCTTCAGGCCAGTCACTCGCTCAAGCTCGTCCACAGCCTCGAATGTCCTCCCAAGGTTTACTTTGACTGTCTTAAAACCTTGTTTACGAGCCTCTTTGAGATTTTCTCCAATGTCGTCAAGAAATGTTACATCTCCAGCCTTAACTCCAGCTTCCCAGCCTAGTCCCTCACTTCCGGGTAGCCCTGCGTGACTCCTTGCGTACTTGTCGACTTGTCTGAGGGCGAATTGGTATATGTTGGGATCTGGCTTGCGGATTCCAATGTGGGCAGATGATATAAATACGTCAAATACCTTTCGAAGGGGTTCGTCGTAGAAGTTTCTGTGGTGGAGCTTGTGGCCGGGAGGGAAGATGACGGTGTTGCTGAGGGCAGCTAGGATAAACCGACCACTTTCTTTAAGTTTCTTCAATGCTGGAAACATCCAAGGGTCGTGATAGCTTGAAGCAGTCATCATCTCGTCAAACAGCCATTTCGCGTCAATTGAAGGGACAGGTGGCGTCTCCTTAGGGAGCTGAGAGTTTTTGCCCTGCTCTCTGTTGTAGAACGCCTCCCACCTGGCTGCATCATGGAGGTCACGGCTGAAACCGGTGAAGAAAGCGTCATCCATTGGTATCTTTCCTTTTTCTAAGCGATGCCAATAGCCATCAGGTGCAGTTCTGGAGATGGAGTAGTTGACCCATCCTGGTGGGATTCCTAGGCTTAGTTCATAGTCGAGAATTGCTTGAAAGGGCGATGCAACCTGAACGAGGTTAGCAATCGCATTGACCATGGTATGTTTAGGCAAAAGGTATTCTGTGGTCCTCGGAAAGATCCGCAGTTGAAACAGGACCGGAACGATGAGGAAATATCAGGATATTTCGTGTTGATGGCCAACTTACACAAACACCACCAATATCAAAGAGGAGGACTTTGGGCTTCGGCTCTGGCATATTGGTGGCTCGTCCAGCTTCGATCCAAGTTGTATAGTTTCCCGTTCAAGTCCAAATTGAAGAGAAGTAATTGCGTGGTCATCCAATCGCTACTGAGCCAGTTTAAGACTGGTCACCGTGTTACTGATCTTGAAGAGGTAAACTCCCCACCAAAGACCTGGGGCATCCGAGGGACCTCGGCATGGATTCCCCACATCCGTGCCGTTGAAGTAAGCGTGTAAGCGTGTAGTTGAGGGTGGGGCAAGAAATGAACCTTGCTCATGATGATAAGAAATGGCAAACCGATAAGGGATCTCAGGCCTGGTCACGTGGCTCGTCCCCAACCCAGGAACAGAAAGCACTTGGTGGAGCTAAGCGACTTTGGCGATTAGGGCTTCGAAAATATCCCCCACCAGATTTTACTGCACACTCCTCCATCACCAACTTTCCAACTTCAAATCACCCCAGTTCGTCGTTGGCCAATACCGTCAAGATGGTAAGTTGAGGCCTATCGCAAGGGAGTATTTTGGACCAAAAGACTCCCTTGATCTTCTTGTTCAAGGCAGAAATGCCAATTGCTCGTTAAAAGTCACCGCAAGTTGCTTCGGACGGAGGACGAGCAAGTCTGAAGCGCAAATTGCTGACTCGGGGATGCGCGAATAGGTTTTCACAAAGTTGGTGAAGAACAGCGCATACTTCAGGCAAGTTACCACTGCATTTTGATAAACTCGAGCTTCCTACTCGCGAAACCATGCTGACCATAACCGCAGTCGCTACCAGACTAAGTACAAGCGCCGCCAGCAGGGCAAGACCGATTACTACGCCCGTAAGCGCCTCATCACTCAGGCCAAGAACAAGTACAATGCGCCCAAGTACCGTCTGGTCGTCCGCTTCACCAACAAGGACATCATCTGCCAGATCGTGAGCTCTGAGATCTCTGGCGACAAGGTCTTCTGCTCTGCCTACTCGCACGAGCTCAAGGCCTACGGTATCGAGCACGGTCTTACCAACTGGGCCGCTGCCTACGCCACTGGTCTTCTCATCGCCCGCCGAGCCCTCAAGAAGCTCGGCCTCGATGAGGACTTCACCGGTGTTGAGGAGGCTGATGGTGAGTTCACTCTCACCGAGGCCGCCGAGACCGACGATGGCGAGCGCCGCCCCTTCAAGGTCAACCTGGACGTTGGCCTGAAGCGCACCTCCACCGGTGCCCGTGTCTTCGGTGCCATGAAGGGTGCCTCCGACGGTGGTATCCTCGTCCCCCACTCCGAGAAGCGATTCCCCGGCTACGACATGGAGACCAAGGAGCTCGACGCCGATGTTCTCCGCAACTACATCTTCGCCGGCCACGTCGCTGAGTACATGGAGACCCTCGCCGACGACGATGAGGAGCGTTACCGCAGCCAGTTCCAGAAGTACATCGACAACGACGTCGAGGCTGAGGGTCTTGAGGACCTCTACACCGAGGCCCACGCTGCCATCCGTGAGGACCCCTTCAAGAAGGTCGAGGGCGAGGCCCCCAAGAAGAGCAAGGATGAGTGGAAGGCCATCTCCAAGAAGTACAAGACCGCCAAGCTTACCAAGGAGGAGAAGGAGCGTGGTGTGCAGCAGCGCATCCAGGCTCTCCTCGAGGAGGAGTAAAAAGTTTGTTGCATTGTGGACATTTGAGGGTTGTTAACCTTGGCATTGGGTTTGGAGTTTCGAGGAATGGAAAGGTCCGTACTCTGGGTCATATGAATGAATTATCAAAAGATACCTTCCAGCCAAACTCCATAGCTGTGGGGAACGGATGTCTCATGTATTCGACCAACGTATGTTGCATTGCTGTGAATCGTGTCGTGACTGAGAGGAGCCCTCGACATAATCTTGCAGCCGAAATGTGTGTCTGCATGTCCATTGAAACTATAAGCCCTGTAAAATCCAAAACTTTTGTTCCAGATAGGAGTGCTCCAATTGAGGACTTGGGATGCGGGTGTGGTCGGTAAATGACTATGATCAAACCCGACAAGGACTAGGAATAATTCGAGTTAACAAGACGTCAAGGCACATAGGCATACATAGTGGCATTCATCATAACATGTCCCGTATCGTTGGCAAACAAAATGGGCCGAGACGTAGACTTTGTTCATTGCTGAATGTGACACGGAGCCTCGATAAGCTGTAACCGGTGTTGGGGTTAGGGCTTCTTCTGGGGAACTCGCAGCGTAAGAGGACGGCCGATGTCGTCGACGCTTTTGTCCAGGACCGGTGTAAGCCGACCCTGAGATTCCGGGAGTAGAGGCAGATCGGACAGATCGCAGAATCTGAAGGTGGTGTGGACACGCTACGGCAGGACCCTTCGGATTATGATGAAGTTGTCTCCATCAAGCAATGTCCCGCGGCCTGAGTTCGGCGCCCCGTTGTATGCATGGAGGACAGTGGGAAGCGCGAGGGTTCTTTGGAAAATGGGCGGGGCTCGGTCGGTATTTCGTTATTTCTTTGCTCACGGCAGACCCTAATAATTAGCGACATCCGTCCATCGGAGCAACCCTACTTCCCGCCCCCGAGCGCGCGCGCGCGGGGACCGTCAGACAATCGTTGGCGGTTGCAAGGGCGGATGAATCCGACGTAACGCTAGTAGAGGTAGCCATTTGATCAGCCAACCAACCATTCATTGCTGTGATCTTTCCTCGGTTCGGCGACAGGTGGGATATGATTTGACGGACAAGGCATCCAGGGCAGATACCATGCAATATTGCAACAGTGTTGGGGGAAGAAGAGGAAGATGCGGTGCTGAAGAATGTGTTCAAGACTTCGAGATGCAATTGTTTAGCATATCTCGGCGCTACAGGGCGAAACTCGGCATCCGGGAATTTAGCTTTTTATACGTTGCCTCTTTAAATCAAGCTCACCTAGTATCATCTACTTGATTGGCCCTTCAGCTTTCTGTATCCCAAAAGGAGGCCAAAGGTGAGAGAGTAAGTCGAGGAGGTGAGAGGTGGGATGTTGTGTGACCGGGGCCTTGCAGCATGACATCGATGTTATCCACCTTCGGGACCCTCAACGGCAACAGACGGACCTGTGAACGGCATGTGCACGCCAACTAATAGATGCTGGGCCCCTTGAACCCTTTTTTTTTTTGTTTTTGTTTCCAGGGACGAGCCCATGTCTTGGTACATGCAGCGCCTATCAGTATTACCTTAGTAGGCACGATTGGCAAGGAGTGACGTATGTCGCCCACGTTGTGCCCATCATGGGCTGAGCGCACATCAGACGTTCATCATATCCCAGGTCCCCTTCATACAGTACTACTGTACTCATGGTAGACCACCAACTGCACTCATCAATGGGCTGGCAGAAATAATTACAAAGCAACCCCAGGTTCCATGGCCTCCCAACCCATCCATCGTGGTCGCTAGTCTAAAGCCCGGAAAAGACGGGGATGGCCGATGGTTGCAGTGGCCGCCCGAAGCCTCGTCTACCCGAGTACGGATATGTCAAGATGAGATGTTGGGTGTGCGTAGTGGTGGAAGACAGCCAACGTGTATATCTTATTAGATGACCCTTCGAGATTTTCATCAAACTTAATTGGGAACATCCATTTGCCGCAATTACCAATCCCCGTCGGATCCTGAACACATATCGCGCGATATGTGTTTTGCCAAACTCCACAAACTCCGTCATCCGTGATCATCCAGCCCTAGTGATGCAAAAAGTAAGGTTGCCGGCTTTCTTTCTGTGCCTTGGTCAGCACAGCACAGCACTACACAACACAGAGCAGAGCAGCACCGGCTGGCGGCAAATCGTTCATTTACCATCCACATCCAGTCGTTTTGCCTCGCCCCACAGCCGCCTCACAGTTGAGTCTCCCGCCTGCGCTGATGTAGTAGGTTCGGATACTCTAATAAGCTACCTCTACCCCGCTGCGTAAACTTATCAAATACCCTCCAGGCAAAACCACCAAATCACCATCATCTATCTGTATCGCTTCCTCATCCAATTGTCATCATTGTCCCGCACAAAAGCCGAGACCGCGAGCCTTCCTTGCAACGATACTGGCGCTAGACGATCTAAGGCCGGTAGTAGGTACCTGTACTTGACGGATACAGGATAAGGGCACCATCGTTCCCGGTACTCCAAGCAATTTAGCTCCCCTGGTGTACCGTCCTTACCAAATCCAGCCCACCTCGACCATCCCCAGGGTTCGCCGGCCATCCACCAACGTTCACTGCCGCCGCTCCTCTCCTCCTTCTCTCATTAATCATCAGCTCCCGCGAACCCATATACGATACCTTCTCAGCTGATTATCCCCCCCATAATATCCTCTCAGCTTCATCTCTATATATCAGCGCCGTCGCGCCCGTCTTCGCAGCATGGAGCAGGTTCACGGCGTCGATGTGAGCTGGATGTCCCATAGCGCACCCAAAGGCATGTCTCCGAATCGCCACCTGCCCGCAATCGCCTTGACGCAACATGCGCATTGCATGGCCCTTTGCGAGACTCACAAAAGCGAATTCGAGCTGACCTGGCAAACAGACAAAGCGCCCAAGAATTCACCGCCTTCCAAGGGTCCTTCACCGACCCTCCCGCGACAGATCCCCCCCGCTGGCGCATCATCAAGACCGAGGTCGCCGGCTTCGGCCCTATCAGACAATGCCTCGAACGACGCCAATCCCACGAGCAATGGTCAAGTCGTAACTCCCAACACGCCCAACGGCTCTGCCGCTACAAGACGACCGTCGCGCTCGAATTCGATTGAGAAACAAATACCAACTGGCACGTCCCCTCACCGTCGAAACTCGTGGTTCTCAAATATATCCGCCAAGTTCTCCTCCAGCTCGCCGCCTGCCAACCCGCCCTCACCAGCCTCAATTCCCGAGTCGCCTGCGCCGTCGACCGATCCCGCTCCCCCCAAACTTACACATACAAGAAATGCCGTTCTGCAACACGCCACCAAGCCCGAAGGCGACGGACCATACATTCCAGCGCCGCCAAAGAGCAACCCAGCTGGCTTTCTGGGTGTCTTTCGCCGCCTCTCCTCATCCGGCACGTCTCTCGCGCCTGGTGGTAAAGTAGGCCACGGGCTGGTGGACCGGGTCGTCTTGAACGTGGATCAGAATCGGGAACGATGTCCCATCTCAGAGCTTCGGTGTGCCAAGCTACGGAGGGTGGCCTTTTGTGTGGACGTCGAGATTGCCCCCTTGCCCAAATATGTCGAGGGGGACAGTGCGCCACCTAAGGCTGCAGACAAGACACAAAAGAAAAAGATCACAGAGAAGGGAGAGGGAGATGCTATCAAAAACCCAAAGGCTGTTGAGGAACAAAAAGAGGCCGACGGGATGGTGAAGAGCACAGGCGAGCTATTACCCAAAGAGCCCGATAAAGAAGGGTCTGAACTCCCAGAATCGGTCAAGAACGAGACTTCTAACGGCAACGCGGTTCCGGCCCCAGAGAAGAAGGAAGAGAGCACGAAAAAGAAGGAGAAGAAGAAGAAGAGTGAAGAAGAGCGCAAGGCCAGGAAAGAAAAGAAGCGCAAGCTCGCCGAAGCTAACGGGTCTATCCCCATGGAAATCCACTACGATAGCAGCGACGACTCTGGCAAGACCAAGACGCCAACCGTCGTCACGGCCCCCAAGACGACAACATCCCCAACCACAAACCCAGTTCGCGTTTACCGAAGATGCTGTCAGCTCCGCGAGACGCCGATTTTGAAAAAGATCACCGAACAGCTCAACGACACGGCCAATTACTCGTCTGCGACTGGCACGGTTAACAAGCTTGACTTGACTGATTACTGGCTTCAGCTTCCTGACCTCATCACCCTTGGAGATTATCTAGCCGTGGTCCCTGTGCGGGAAGTATTGCTGGAAAACAGTGGGCTCAGTGATGAAGGCCTACGCGTCATCTTGGCTGGTCTGCTGGCAGCGAAGCGACCCGAGTTGAGGCGAAAGAAGCCAAACCACGATCTTGAGGACCAAGGTGGCGTAGTCGAGCGTCTCGTTCTGAAAAACAACAAGCTCGGTCCTGATGGGTGGAAACACTTGTCTTTGTTTATTTACCTGTCGCGATCACTAAAGTTCCTTGACCTCTCACAGATTCAGTTCCCCCGCCAGCCTCAGACGCAGCAGAATGGTTCATTGCCCAACGGTGTCCAAATACCTCGAAGTATATCAGACATTTTCGCCACGGCTCTGGGGGAACGGCCCGCTGGATCTGCACTTGAATTAGTCAACTTGGGCGAAACCAGACTGAGCACGGAGCAGCTCGGAGCAGTCGTTGACGGGCTGATACAATGCGGCGTGTGCAGGCTTGGTCTATCACATAATTATATTGACAAGGAAGGCGTGCAGCATGTGGTTAGGTTTCTCGCTGCTGGCCGTTGTGAGGGTCTGGATCTAGGCGGCAACGACCTAAGTGATCACACCGAGGCTTTGGCCTCGGCGATCAAGCAGGACTCTCCCCTGTGGGCGGTGGGCCTGGCTGGCTGCAACCTCACACCTTCGTCTCTCTGCAAGATCTTGCCCACACTGGTCAAACTGAGGGACCTCCGCTTCATCGACCTGTCGCAGAACCCTGCATTGTTCCAGTCAACCCCAAGCGCTGTGGGCTTGCTCAGAAGGTACGTCACCTTTCCTATCGTCAATGCCAATATACTGACCATCTTCTCTAGGTACTTGCCCAAGATGACGGCACTCAAGCGCATACATCTTGAGGACGTTCAGATGACGCCAGAGCAGGCAATTGCTCTTGTCGAGGTCCTGCCCGAAGTTCGAGCTCTCGCCCACATCAACCTGACGAACAATGCTGAGTTAGTGGAACTGGCCGACGCAAGGACCGAGGAAGCCCAAGAAGAAGCATGCGCCCTGTATGCCTCGTTGCTTGCTGCGGCGCGTGTGTCCAAGAGTCTCATTTGTGTGGACATTGAGGTGCCGAACGAACGTTCAGGAGAAATTGTCAAGGCCATGGCCAAGCAGGTGGTTGCATACTGCCTGCGGAATATGGAGCGACTACCTGTCGCCGATATTGGTGCGGCTGTGGCGTCGACTCTCGCAGAGAACAACATCGAGGGCTCAGACTCCAAGCTGCTGCCTTATCCGGATGTTCTGGCCCACCTGGTCGGACACGATGTGCTGGATCAGGACGAGGACGTCGACGACAACAGCTCAGCACCGGATGAGGATTATGTCATTGGAGGCACCGGGGTTGTCAAGGCTCTTGCTTGTTGCCTGAAGAACCGTGGCGATGAATCGCGACGACAGTCGGGCGAATTCATCCGAGAGGTAGAGGGTGGTGCGTCGAGCCCGGCAGCGGCGTTGTCGACCGGTGGGAAGGCCAAGGACATGTCGAAGCATCTTCTGATGGGGGCTCGAAAGATTCGCGTCCGCCTTCAGCCGGCACTGATTAAAGCAAAGTCCAATCCTAGCGACGAGCATAATCTCCGCAGGTTGACATTCCTAGACGACACATTGCAGGGCATCATCAAGCGTTTTGAAGATGAGTATCCAGATACGCGCGAGGAGTCTGCCAGGCCAACTCGACCAAGGGCCACAACCAAGGGCACAGTGGAGACTCCTATGGTGTTGCCGCCAGACGACTCCGCTTTGGCACTGTCAGATAACGAGGATGAGTCGGAGCTTAACGTGCACCGGCCGCTATCGAGGTCCAACTCGATGGCGAAGACACTGGCAGAGGAAGAAGGCCGAATTCTCCGTGCTGGTCATCGTTTCCGCGTTGGGTTTTTCAAGCAGGAACAGATTGACCTCTTCAGCACGATCGACGACATCAGCTCTGACCCGAAGCATGTGCGCATGCTCACGGAGCTGGCGGAAGATATTGGCGGAGAACTTTACGAGATTGTAAAGGAGAAGGGCCCCGTTCGAGCATTCAAGGAACACCGGGACGTTGCGCTCAAGAGCATGGCCGCGAGTGATCCAGAGCACTGGGAGATCTTTGCCGAGGCCCAGCATAAGGCTCGCGCCAATATCACTGTCCCGTCTGGAGCTAAAAACACCGAGGTAGCAGATGAGAGCGCAATCGCCGACTAAGCATTGGGCTCTGTGTGGCCGGGTGACCGGGAAAGACGGTGGGGGGTGTTGTGCAGAGGAGTTGAACAGCAATGCCATGAGGTTGTACGATCACGATACCGTTCTTGTTACGAGCAGATACAGGGACTTGTTAAACGAACGAATGGGAGGAGGAAGGATTTCACTCGTGTTGAAAAATGCATCAATGTTTGCATAGCCACGGCGCTCGTTAAGGTTTCGTTTCTGCTGATCTGTTTTTGAGCCGGGGTTATTATAGTTCCCTCTTTTGTACGGGAACTAGCCTATATATAAGCTGAATAAAGTCCTGAACATGAATATCGGGTGCCTTCTTTTTGCTTATTTTGTCTCATCTGGAAAACTGGTTGTAACGGGCCCGACCACCAACAGAAACTGGCTAAGCACGTGAGATGCTGTGCTGGGATCGTCGGGGGCGGGCAAGGGGGAAAGGAGGTTGTTGATGGAGTGATGCTTCTAGGAACTGGGGATCATATATTGGGTGTGATATGTCGATCATGCAACCATTCTACGCAAATGGCCGCTGTGAACATGATATTATCTTCATTTGTTCACTTATGCAGCCTAAGATGTAGCGCTGGCTAATGAGATTCCTCTCAGGATTATCTACCGATCAGGCCTTTAATTATTCAAGCCATGACATGCTTTCGCCCACCACGTTCGTGGATGTACACAATCTCACCCATGCCCCCTAAGTAAAGTTAACCCATGCTCCACTTTATAGATATAAAAGTAGGGGTTTTTAAGGCAAGTTAACCCGTGCTTTCTGTCTTCTAATTAGCCCTATTAAAGCATTACTTAAGTTATTAAAGTATTATATATATTCCTCTCTACTTCTAATCTAATTCCTAACTCTAAGCCTTAAACTAACTTTATACTAACTCTATACTAACCCTATACTAACCCTAGCCCTTTAAAAGAGTATTTTTTATGAATTTCTTTATTAATATATTATAGTCTATTAATATATTAGTATATTAAAAGTAGAGCATGGGTTGACTTTACTTAGGGGGCATGGGTGAGGTTGTGAATACCTAGACCACGTTCAGCCTCCCCTTAATATATGCTCGACCGGGCCCTATTCCCACAAGCAATGACCTGCAACGCGCGCCAGGACGCTCTGAGACGATGAAACCCGGATCCTATCCTATTCTAGATTAGCGCCGGGACTAAGATGTGAGACGCTAGACCCGGCAGGTGCAGGGGATGGAGCAGGGCTTCTCGAACGTTTGGAGCTTCATTCTCGCGTTTTCTTTTCTTTTCTCATCCCCATTGCATGTCCCACTCCTCCTCATGTGTTTCAACCCCCTCATTCATGCTTGCAAGCCACGCTATTCGAGATGCACTGCCTCAGCTAGCTTCGATGCGACTCTGCGTGCACGCACAGACAAGATTCCCAGGTTAGTACAGAGGGACCGGCGAGCCACGATGAGCCCTGGCAGATGAGCGCGACTGGTCTAAGCCCAGCAAGTTTCTTGGCATCCTGAACCAAAGCGCTGGGGACCAGTTCTGAGCCACTGACGATGAGCCTTGATCGTTGTCGCCCGACGGGTCGGTCACCATCGGGCTGCCCAGCAACTCGTTACGTTACGCATGAGCTATAACCTCTCTACAACGACGTCACGGAGCTGGCAGGGCTGGATGACCCCGCCGCCTCTTTACGCCGCTCCAGGAGTCAGTGACTCGAGGAAAATTACAAACTGCGGCCAATCTGGTGCAAGATGAGGCCGCTTGCTTGCTTACCTACTTGCTCGCTCGGTGCCCAGCCATCATCATCGAGACGGTTTCGATTCGTTCTGATCTCCTCTAGTTCCCCGCCGCTCGCATCTTTAGGTCCGTACTAGGTTCAACAACCTGAAGTTCGCACTCGAGCTTGCTCAACTCGTCACTCCATTCTGGCTCCTGAATCCTCAAAAGGCTTGCGAGTTCTGCCCGCTGCATTTCCACTCTGGTCAAGCCCTGCGCTGATCCCGAAACAAGAGCACGGCCCCTGACGCGATATATGTCGGACGTCCGATGCCTCTGATTGGCCCCGAGTCGCACTCTCTTTCATGCGGATCTAAGTTAGTAGGACTTGCAGGGTCAGGCTGTCCGTAAAACAGTGGTCCCCGAGCATGGACGACCCTGTTCGTCTTCCTCTCGCGTTTGTGTCTTATCCTAGGTTTCCCTCGTCTCGACTCGTCTCTTCTCTTTCTTCTTGCGATTCTTTCTGCAGCCATCTGTCGATGTGTTGATGCTTCGTTTCTTACATTCATTCTTTCCCTGTTTTGGCTTCTAATCTCACTCGTTTTCTTCTCATCTCTGAGGCTAGCAGTGCTCGTCATCGTGGCCTTTCACTCCTTTCGCTTCTGCTTCTCTTCTTGTGTTCTCCTCGCTCAGATTGACGACATCAATTCCGCCCTTGACCATTGGCCAAGTAGTGTTACTCTCATTTTATACCGTCATCTGTCTCACAGGCTCACCTCGACACTTTGACTTGACATCTCTGACCGGATCAATCTTCATACTATAAACTATCATCCTGATGGAGGGGCCCCCTTCTGCCCGGTCATTTCGACCGTGGGCCTGGGAAAAGCCGGGCTCAGTCATGAACTTTGAAAGGTGACTATTAAGTACTCGCTAATCGCTGGAGGCTGCCGACTTATACTTCTCTAGTATCTCTGAAGAGCATGTCTCAGGCTCAGGAACACGACCACCAACGAGTCGGACTCGGGGCTTCACCTCTTCTTCGGGCCGACAGACCGTGAAATGGCCCTTTCACAGCTTCAATAACTCACGATCGTCCATTCCTACCTTTGGCCCCCGCCGCCCATCTAATACACGGTCTATCCCGCGCAGCTCAGTTTCCTTTCCTCGCCGTGCTGCCGGCAGCATCAGCCACTCTATTACAACTGTCCTTGGCAGCGATATTATCCCCGACTATGTCGTTCACTTCCTCCGAGGAGAGACTCCCGAATCCCTGGCCCAGAAGCACCGCATTCCACATAGTCCCGAACAGGGCCATTTCCCCCGTGTACGCGATTCTCGAATCGACGAGGACTTTACTTCGCCGAACAACCAACGACCTGGCACGCCGAGTGCGGACCGGGAAAAGATGCTCAGGGATGAACGACCACGCCCTACCAAGACGCTAATGGCAGGGTGGAGGGGCGGTGTTGCGGCAAATGTTCTTTTGGCCTTCCTCATCCTTGTACCTACTATCGTTTGCTTGGCGCTCGCTTCCGTCAAAGGCTATCTTTCTTTCGGCGACTCGTCTCTGATGAAAGGCAGCTCGGGGGCGGTGGACAGTATTAGTCGAGGAGCCTTTGCAGTTATGAATGTTTTCGCAGTTGTGCTCGTTGCAGGAGCAAACTACGTTGTCCAGATCCTCAGCAGTCCAACTCGTGCCGAAGTGGATAATGCACACAAGAACCTCAAGTGGCTCGACATCGGCATCCCGTCGCTGCGCAACCTATCAATGATCTCGGCCAGCCGAGCTGCACTGTCAGCAATTATACTCATGCTCGCTGTGAGCTCTCAAGTAATGTAGGTCAATCATCCTTATCTCATCAGCTGAAGTATAGCTAACGTATCAAAAGCTATAATGCCTTGATCATTACACGCCAGGAGGAGTCGACCTCGTCACTCAATGTCAACGGACCCATTCTTGTGGCCATTGCTCTTGTCAATGTCCTTCTCGTCCTTGCCATGATGATCGCTCTCGCTCTGGCCTTCACCCGACGATCATTCAATCCGCTTGTAACCCTCGGTGACGCCCTGGCCTCGTTCCTGGTAGACCCGGATCCAAGCACCCAGGATTCATGTCTGATCAGCAAAGACGATGTCAAGCAGGGCTTTTGGAGCGAACGTGAGACCAAGTACTGGTACACTCAGTCGAACCGCTGGTACCAGATCCCTTCATGCGGCCGATGGACTGTATGGCTCTTGACCTGGCTCGTCCCCGCTGGCCTGACCGCGGCGGCACTGGCATTGTCGGCGGTGAAGGAACCAAAGAACCCCTTTTCGACATTTGGTAAGGCTACAGTAGTCTATCAGCTTCCCGAAGGAGCGCCGCGGTCGGGGCTGGCCATCATCGCCGCCCTCCCGCAGCTCCTCCTGGGCGTCTTGTATCTGTCAACCAACGCCCTACTGACACTTCTGTTCCTGTCGCACGAGTTCTCGCAGTATTCTTTCGGGCCAGTGCTTCCTCTGCGCGTGTCTTCAGGACAGCCTATCGGGGCACAAACAACTTCGCTTTTTCTGACTCTGCCGCGACCAATGTCGTGGCTTGTCTTCTTCCTTGTGTCGGCCATGGCTTTCCTCTTAAGCCAGGGCGTCTTTCTTGTGTCTGCCGATCGAATCGATGGCTCAACATCCGGCATTGGCTTCAGTCCACTACCACTGCTCCTCTTGCTAGTCTTGCTTGTGGTGCTCGGCGTGGGTGTGGTAGGACTCTCGTTCCGGACAACGGACCCGCGCGGTGCCGTAGAAGACGGTCAGCCGGCGGGTAACCCGCTCACACTCCGGGGTGGAACGTGCTCGGTGGTGCTTAGCGCGAAATGTCACCGGGTGCCGCGGGAAAGCGGCGTAGAGGCACTCGAGGTGCGATGGGGCGTAGTGCGGGAGGGCGTGGGGATGAAGTCCGGGCACGCGACGTTCTCGGCACGGCCTGTGGGGGATATCATGGTGGGAAGAGCGTATGCCTAGGTGCACGCGCATATGGTGGCGCGGCAGTGGGCTGAGGTGTTGATTGCGCTTGGAGGGCTGGTTTGTGTGCGGCTGGATCTTTACAGAAACTCGTGCACGGGGAGCTTGGTTGCTTGTTTCGAGGCTTTGCGCATTGTTTGTTTGAGAGCGATAAGGGAACATTTTTGGACTGGGGGTTCAGGATTGGATGTTGCGGTGTGTTGTTGGATTTTGTTGGATTTGGTCCAGAGTTGATTTGTATTTTGATATGGGAGAGATACCCGGCGTCTAATGGACGAGGAAAATGTGTGCAAAATGTTGAAGGTATCTTGACCTACGTTTTCTCTGGCATCGAATAATCAAATATAATTGTCACTTCGTCATATCAATATCTACAAAAACTTGTTATCCCGATGCGTATTAATAGGGGGTGTACCATGGGCAAAGGCTTATGGCGGAGTGGTACCGAGTATGGATTATTGCATTGAATGATCTGCGACCACTGAGTGCCATGCTTACTTCCACAAAGTGTAACCTTATTAAAACTACTCTGTGAAGTCATCTAGGCCACTTATTTAACCCAATTCATCGGCACCTTGAGACATAAGATGGTTGACTCGAGGCAAGGTCCAGGGTAGTAGTAACCTAAGCAAGACGTCTCGCAGGTTACAGGTACCTCGACCTTGATGATGACATCCCACCTGTTGTCACGAGTTGCCGTCGACATACCACGATGTTATAAAATAGCCAAATGTTTAAAATTTAGGATAACGGCGGTTGTGGGAAATATCGGCAGAAGTGTCGGGAGGATCTGGTTAGCACTGCCGTTACCTTCCATGCTAGTCGCGCGAGTGTAAGTTGATCTACACAGTAGCGTTGCGTATGTGGACGGAGATAATCAAATATGGGCCCCAACGCCCCCGATGGCGGTTTAGCATCGGCTCATTCGTGACCCCAATGACCACGAAAATATGGAGATCGAACTACAGAGTACGTAGAGTCAAACGATCGCGGACGCGCAGTACCCGCGCTGGATGGCGTCAGAGACAGACGAGCCACCACCACGTACGTTAGTACCGTCAGAAGTGTACTTGAACCCCCCTACGGGTGGGACGGGGAGGTGCCCCAACAGTGAGTAATACGGGCGGTGTATGTGACCAAGGTAGATCTCTCGATATGGGTTTCATTCGATTTTTTAACTCTAGAACGGATCCAAAAACTGATGAAAATTCCAACGAGGTTGTCTGGGCTTGTAATGGTTCAGGGTCACGGGAGGTCCCTTGAAAGTTCCAGGCCTGCCCCGGCCCTGGAATGGGAGATACCCGACGCCACACCTCAACCTCTCTGCCTGCCAGGTGTGGAAGGGAACAGACAAAGAAGGTCGTACGATTCCGCACCGCCACACCGGCTGACGGTCGGGCGTTCCTGGCAATAGCAGCGACGGGATTGGCCCAACAACTCTGTTCCCGCTCCGACACTCGAGCCGTCCTGCCCCTCCTCGTTCCTTCCCTTGTAAGAGGAAGACCCTTTGTCGGGTTCTCCTGCCAGCCCAAGTGGGTTTTGACATTCGACATTTGGCCCAAAAACACACGAGTCCCCCAACAGGCAGGGCAGGGCATGGACTAGGTAGTAGTCCCTAGGTACCGTAGCCACTGCCGTGGATATCTCCCTCGCCTGGCAGCCAGACTCAGCGCAGGCAGTCGCGTCCAGCCTGCCCCAAGCCGAGTGTTTCCTTCCAATCCTGGAGGCTTCCTTCCACCTTGAGAAGTAGAAAAGCGGACGACGACGTGCCGGACAGCTGCACACCCCCCTCCCCCCCTCCTGTAGCCTTTTTCTCGGTGGGTGTATCTAGTAATGAAGGCACTGACTGGTTTGCTTTAAATCCAGCCCTTTTCTTCTCCTACTGGACCTGGAATAAATATAAAGCATTGTCCAGCCCTTTCACACAAAACCTGGACCCTTTCTCTTGATCCTCTGCTCTACTGTAATTCGACATCAAGATTGCCTGTGACTCTGCAAACCTCGACGACTCATCTCTCTATACCTTGCACACGAGCAACCAACCACCTCGAAGATCTACCAGAAAATCACAGCTACAGCTGCAACAAACCGCCAACATGACCTACACAATGACCGCCCACCTCTGCAAACAGATCTACGCCTCCTGGCGCCAGACCCGACAACCCTCGCCAGACATGGCCATCTCTAGCTCTCCGTCGTCGTCGTCTTCCTTTCTGCGTCCCGTATCTCGCTCTCCTTCTCCGCCAGCTCAGCGCTCCGAGCGACGTCCCTCAAATGCTTCAGAATCAGAATGGAACCCCAACAGTCGTCATTGAAACACCAAGACAATATGCTGCTACAATGTCACGACTTGCTAGACGAGCCGGCTTTTGAGAAGCAACGAGATGAAGAGGAACAACAGCAACAACAACAAGGACAACAATAACCACCACGTGGAACTGGCATACCGGCGCATTCTATTTCTTCTTTCCAGCACTTCTTTTTCCCCGTTATCATTTCACGACCACTATCGAGATCAGCATCTCTCAAACCCCCGACCAAAAGAGAATCGTCCTGTCTTGCAAGCTAGCCCCAAGAGCCATCACGACATCCCGCGTCCAAGACACACAATCCCACTTGCCAACTTGCGTCGGGCAGCGTTGCAACAACGACACGGGGGGTGTGGCGTCAGCCTCTGACGATGACATCATTTTGGGATCAACAGGCACACACATACAGCGCGGCGTTTGGTCAAGACTCTGGTCAGGCCGGAGAGAACTGAGCTGAGGCTCCCTCATAATGATGAATACTTTGGATGGGCGGGCCTTTTTATTGTTTGTTTTGTTTTTGTCTAGTTTAGTTCAGCAGCTCATTTTCCCCTTTTCAATCCCTTTATTCGATAGATACCCAAAAACGAAACACCGTTTAAAACTACAACACACTGGATTTTTTGAACCTGTTCCTTGGATCTCATCTGTGTTGCTTGAGATTAAAACCCATATTCTTTCTTCCCGAGATCTTCCTCCCCCTGCTCAATCTCGTCCGTCCCAACCAAAAAAAAAACACTCTATCGAAACACCTCCGGCTTCTGCATTCGGTACCTAACTTAACAATCCCCCACATGCAGCCAGTTGACGCCTGTAAATCCCCTGTCACTCAGCGGGTGCTCCTACGTAGGAATGGCCCCAGTGGGCTGACCATCTGCCCACGCTGGGCCCTTGGGGATCGGGGCCCGCCGCGTGT
>JADBHU010000611.1:0-10282 GCA_017140155.1 Fusarium devonianum
CCCCCCCCCTTATTTGCATCCTGATTTGAGAGCGCAACATGACAGATAAGCTCCCCCCGAACCTGCTCGCGCTCTTCGCGGCGCGACCTCCCCTGCGCTGGGTCGAGCCCCCGGACCACGCACCCCAAGATCGCAAGACGGCACCCATCAGCGGCGTTGCGCAATTTCTCCCCGAGCTTCAGAAGTACAAAGAGACGGACAGCTACACTCCGACTGAAAGTTGGCTGCAGAGGCGCGACAGGAAGAAGCAGGAGAAGAAGGCCGAGTTGGAGAACCTTGTTACCGAGGCGCCCAAGCTTTGTGAGGAAGACCCGGTCAATCAGCTACGCACATCTCGCTAACAGAGAGCCCAGACAAGCCCAATGAGGATCCCAATGTCCGCGGCGATGCCTTCAAGACCCTGATCGTTGCCCGTCTAAGTTACGATGCCGACGAGAGAGACTTGGAAAAGGAGTTTGGTCGTTTCGGCCCCATCGAGCGCGTACGCCGCATCACTTGCCAGCTTTGTCCTACACAGCGGCTAACCACCTTCCAGATTCGTATCATTGTTGATACACATGCCCACGAGAAGCCGAATAAGAAGAAGAAGCCTCACCGAGGATACGCTTTCGTTGTTTTCGAGCGAGAGAAAGATATGAGAGGTAAACTCACACCCATCCCCCTTCTGACTAGACATCTGTTTTCTTCCCCTGGATGTACCTTTTGAGTTGTGGCCCTTAGGCTTGCCCTTCTCTCGAAGTATATAGCGAGACTCAAGGGCCCTCAAGCTTGCCCGTCTCTGCTTCTTCCTTTTCTTTTGTTATATTCGCTCAGCACGCAAGGTACTATTTATGGTAAGATTGACTGACACCTGCGCCATTCGGCGCGACCACGAGCAGCTGCCTTGGATTCTTGTGATGGCATTCGCATCAAGGATCGACGGATCAAGGTAGACGTTGAACGAGGCAGAACCGTTAAGGGCTGGAGGCCTCGGCGACTTGGCGGTGGCCTTGGTGGCCGAGGATACACCAGGTCGATGCCTTCCCGCCCCATGGGTCCTGGCGGATTTGGCGGCGGCGGCTTCCGCGGCGGCTTTAAGGGCTTCGACGGCGGACGCGGACGTGGCGGGTTCCGAGGCGGGTTTGGCGGTCGCGGTGGCTTCCGCGGTGGTGGCGATTTCAACCGCGGCGACAGGAACGGATATGGCGCACCGAGCGACGCGCCGTCTGGTCCTGGATTCGAACGAAGGGGCGGCGGTTATGGTGACCGAGGCGACCGAGGCGATCGTGGCGACCGTGGCGATCGCGGTGATCGTGGCGGTGACCGCAGGGGCGATCGCGGTTCGGGTGGGTATGATTCTCGCGGTGGCCGCTCAAATGATGACAGATACGGCGGCGACCGCGGAGGCGACCGCGGCGGATACCGCGACGGCGGCCGACACGGAGACCGCGAAAATCGGCGCACTGGAAGCAACATGGAACCCATCGGCCGAAGAGAAGGTGGGTATCGCGAGCGGGACCGAGACTACGACAGGCCCCGCGACGACGATGCTGGCCGAAAACGCGGTTATGAAGGTGGCTACGAGGACCCCCGCAAGTTGCGTCGATACTAGAGTATTATTGTCCTTCCTGGGCCTGTGGTGGGTTGTCGACTGTCATCTCCCGCCTTCAATTCACGCCCCTTTTTTTCACCAAGGGTAAGAACATCATCATCAGCAGCAGCGATCGATACATGCACCTTGCGACTTGAGGCTACATGACTTGCGCCTGATGCTTGGGTCTGCGAGTTCTTCAGCCTGCCCAGCTGTACACCTAACTAGTCAACTTCATCATCAACCCCCGACGCTTGCGATGACGGCTGTCAGTACATTTCGATGGGCCGCAAGATGAGGCAATGGTGGAAGGTAATTCTCTTTTTATGTAATCTAATTGGTTCCTGGGAGGTGAGGAGAAAAAACCGAAGAGAGATGGATGGCGAGACAGCGGTAACAAGCTACACACTTAGGTAAGGTCAGGGTAAGGACTCCGTGACCTGCTGACCCCCGATTTGTCGCCTAGGCTGGCCGAAAAGGCCGACCCTGATGTACCACTTAGGAGTTTTCATTTTATAGTAATTGTCAAGATGCCGGCCACAGGGTGGAGGTGAAATCCATGTTGAACAATATAAAAATCTTTTTTTGTCCATTCAGGGGCGGGTCTATTTTTAACATGATGCCCTCCTTATCCCATGGCCCTCAACGCCGAGATCCCATAAAAAATCCATGCTGGTATCAGTCATTCGAACGAAAGATGTCAATCTACCGTCTAGCACCGTTTTGCGAGCGAATAAGGCTCGTCTAATTCTCATCCATGGCGTTGGGGTTGACTTCTGTCACCTCGGAAGAGGCAGAGTTCCAGTACCTGCGAACGGTCAGATTTCCAAGCTGCAACTCATGAGGGGCAAGATGGCAGAAAAACTTACGCTAACACCTTGACCTTGAACTCGCTCAGGCACACGCCAAAGAGCTTGAGCAACCTCGTCTGCCGCGAGTCCAGAATATCACCCTCCTTGCACACAACATAGTCCTCGCCCTCACCAGCCTCGTCGCCAAGCACGACGCGGCCCTTGACCATGCGCGTGGGCACACCGAGGCGGCGCAGCTCGGGTTCGATGCTGTGCTCGAGGGGGACATCGTGCTCGGCAGGCACCTCACCGGCGGTGGCGTAGACGATGCCGGTAGGGATGGAGAACTCGCGACTGGCAGCGACGCCGGCGCGGGCAAAGTCGACGGGGGCGAGGTTGTCGAAGTAGCTGAGGATCTCCTCGACGGGGCGGTTGGTGAGGATCAGGCCGACGGTGCCGGCAAGGTAGCGGGTAAGACCCTCAATGCCAGGAGCAGTAGCCTCCTCGGGGCTCTGGCCGAGAGCCTTGACCATAAGCTTGGTCTTTCCAAAGAAGATGCTGGGAAACGACAGTTAGCGATCTGCTTGTTCTACATTGCAACAGAAAAGTCTAGGCACGGCATACCGGGAGTCGGAGAGATCGCGTCGCACTTCCTTGAGGTAGCTGTTGCGCATGTTGTCGACGCTGAAGACGAAGCAGTTCTGGTACTCGGGGACGGCATCGCGGATGTTCTGGAAGAGCTTGTCCTTGTTCTCGCGCGTCTTCTTGTCGACTTGTGTGAGGTGGACGACCTTTGAGCGCTTCGACTTGGGCATTTTGACGAGTGGGGAGGGTTCACGTTCTCGATTCGCTTATAGGCGTCTTTGTAGGGGGATATTGTAGGTTGGGCAAATAGTGTTTGCGTAGAATCCGCTGGCTGGATTTTGCGAAGATATCGGCGAGGATGCAAGGTTGGGTTGGTGGTGGTTTCGTCGAGTTTAAGCGGCCGCTGTAGACCAACTGATAAGATTGTGGAAATTTTTCGAGGGACGGAACCAAAAAATTTGGGTGGGCGGTGGAACCCCGCATTGGCGTCTTCACCGAGGAGGACCGCAGGGGTCCAACCACTTGCTCACCTTGTACCTAATCCGGCCACCGCTCTAAGACCCGGTGAGATATGGCGAACTGCGTTCTTCTGCAGGATCAGCTCTGCAGAAGAGACACTGCAGTGACCGGAATAGTCGACTCAACAGTGGCCATAATACTTTATACACCTAGGAGTAGGGCCCTTGGCACTTGAATAAAAGTCGAACGTCACCATGTCATGGAGAGGCACAACTGAGTCTGCATAACATACCCAGCCTGTTTTAACTAATCCCAAGTCTTTGATACCAATCAAGTTGAATGTGCGACTCAAAATATTAGTTGACATTGTCAAAATGTACTAATTTGAGATCCTTGATGTTACCAATATTCTTTTCCAAAGGATATCGTCAACGTTCTTCAAAGCCTTCGTCTGGTCAGTCACCAACTCTGAGGGGTTCTGTAGGAAGGCGGTTGAGGGTATGATTAGAACGAATATTTTTATCCTTGTTACTTATAGTTCTTAATGATTGACAAAAGTATCCGCCAAGGCTGAGGGGAAGTACCAAATTGCTGCAGTGAATAGCCTGGTGGTTCTTATGCGTTGAACGAGACTTTGAAGTCCCTTCGCATCCTCGAACTTCACAACGACAACGCATTTTCCCTCACATTCTAGCGAACAGGTCAGCGAAAATGCGCTCAACAGACTTACCTTCGCCTCAATCCTATTCTAGACAACCTGGTCTTGTCTTCGTTAGTGCCTGATCACTCCAAACTGGTAGACATTGCCGTTACTTTTACGTAGTGCCGCCGACTTCTCTTTTTATAGCTCAACAGGCCCGGCAGAGCTGGCAGCACTGACTCGGAGCCTGGGAGCCCTGCAGAACCGTTTAGCTTAAATTGAACAGTGTCATCGTCGCAGTGTCGCACAAGCTCGTCCTCCTGATTTACATAATATCCAAATGTTAAGGCCGTAGTAGGTTGTCTTGCCACTAGCTGCAAGTGCTGCTCTCTACTGGCCTCAGGACCTAGCGGTACTTGTAAAATGATATAGCAATTGGCCCATGTTTTCTTTGGCACAGCGAGCACCGGGACATGAAACTACTCGCCGGGCACAGGCTGCTGCTGGCATGACAGGGTTCGTGCCATCATGCTACATAATGTTAGGGTGAGGATCCCTGAGACTAGCGGGATGTGGAACAAGGGATGATCTGTATCTTGAGCTGAAGTCGGCACAGCATTAATCGCACAAGCCAAATACCGATACGTATAATCGAGTAATCCCAAGACCTGCAAGGTATCGATGTTCTGTTGCGCCCTCCAACGGCTAAGGTGCCTAGTACCTTACCTTAGTAGGTGGAAGTAGCTCGCAGCTAAGGAACCCAACGTTAGGTCCGGGCAAACTGCCCTCGCTTGGTTCCGTGCCGAACAACATGGAAATGATGATGCACGGACCATGGGCAAGCGCCCCCGAGAGCTTGTGCTTGTGCGTGTGTGTGGTTTTTTTCTGGGCCACACACAACCTCCTCCACAATCAACCTCGACCAACGCTCCCAACTCCCACCCCATCATCCGAACCTCATTCCAGAGTCCTTCCGTGACAATCTGCTTTGTTTCGCCCTCTCAACCCGCTTCCACGCATCTCAATCGCCATCTCTAGCCTCCGTCTTGCGTCTCCAATCCACAGGGTTTCTCTCCTTCGACCTCCCGTCTGCCTCCAACTTCTCGCAATCTTCGACTCTTGCCACCCCTCTCCGTTTCCACATCGTCGTTGCCTCCATCTGCGAACCCTCCCGACCCCGGTTTGTCATCAGCCGTGCCCTACTCGACTCCCTCAACCAACTTCCAATTCCACCTGCGACCGAACACGATCGCCATCTCCAGCTCCTTCGATTAGTCCGGCCTTGTTTTTACGCCGCTTCGAGACTTTGTGCCCACGTCCTTTTCGCGACCAACAGCTTGCCGATTGCGCACTGGTCTTTATTTTTTCTTCGCTACTTGACCAGCTCTTTCGTTACCTTAGTTTCTTCAGAACCACACAGCCATCATGGCCTCCAACGGTAACTTCACCCTCCAGGACCAGTACAAGGATTCTATCGACCAACAACAAACAGCTCCCTCTGCCACCGCCCCTGCTGTTGACGCCTCTGCCGCCGCCGCTGCCGCAGGTACCGGCAACCTGTCTAAGGATGAGGTTGGCTGGTACTTTGTCGAGCAATACTACACCACTCTGAGCAAGTCGCCCGAGAAGCTTCACGTATGTATACGTCACTTTGGTTCCATGCGTCGCTCGACCCCTTGCTAACCAGCGTCGCAGCTCTTTTACGGCAAGCGCTCGCAATTTGTCTACGGTCTTGAAGCTGAGGTTGCCAACGTCTCCGTCGGTCGACAGGTATAATTCAGCAATAAACACTGTCTTCTTTGCAAACGCTAACGGTTCGACACCAGGCCATCCAAGAACGCATCAAGGCGCTCGATTTCCAAGACTGCAAGGTCCGGGTATCCAACGTCGACTCGCAGGCTTCCTTTGACAACATTGTCATTCAAGTCATCGGCGAGACCTCTAACAAGGCTGGGGAGCCAAAGAAATTTGTCCAGACGTTCGTTCTTGCACAGCAACCCTCCGGTTACTTTGTCCTGAATGACATTCTGCGATACATTGACGAAGAGAGCGATGACGAATCTGCCGCTGCCCCGGAGGAGCCTGTCGAGGAGCCTGCCGCCACCGTTGAGGAGCCCGCCGCTCCTGCTGAGTCTGAGGCTCCCAACTCTGTTGAGGAGGTCGAGGATGAGGCTGCCGAGCTCGACCCCGTTGTGGTAGACGAGAAGCTTGAGGAGGTTTCCACTTCTAAGGACAGTGCCACTCTGAACGGCAGCACCACCGAGTCCACGGTCGATGAGGCTAAGGCCCCCGAGACCGAACCTGAGGCTCCCCAGGTTGAAGCTGATGTTGTCGCCAAGGAGATTGCTGAGGAAGCTGTCAAGGAGTCGGAGAAACCCCAGGATCCTAGCTCTACACCTGTGACAAAGCAAGCCGCCGCTCCTCCCGCCCCCGCCCAACCCTCTGGCCCTCCCAAGCCCATGACCTGGGCTAGCCGAGCCGCCGCCGCTCTTCCTCGACCTGTTGTTCCTCTCTCCAAGACCCCTCCTGTCGCCTCTCAGGGCCGAGCTCCTGCGCCCGCGGCTGCTGCACCCACCTCTCAGCCTGAGAAGGCTGCTGCTCCTGCCACCACTGCTGCTGCTCCTACCGCTGAGCCTACCTCCAAGGACGCCACTGGCTGGCAGACAGCTGGCGCCGACTCAAAGCGACAGAACCGACCTCAGAGCATTTCTGGACAGCCCACCGAGAAGGAGGGCACCCTCGGTTATGTCAAGTACGTGACCGACAAAGTTCAGGATGCCGACCTTAAGAATGCGTTGGCGGTCTTTGGCGAGCTGACCTACTTTGACATCAACCGCCAGAAGGTATGTTTGACGAATCCGATATTTGATGGTGGAGCGCCACCGCTAACGTGACATAGAACTGCGCCTTTGTCGAGTACAAGACCCCTGAGGGCTACCAGGCTGCCGCTGCCGCCAACCCTCATACCGTGAACGGTGAGAACATTGTCGTTGAGGCTCGTCGCCCCAAGGCGAACGCCTACGGCGGCAGCAGCTACGGTGGCCGAGGCGGTATGCCTGGCCGTGGCCGTGGAGGCATTGAGGGTGGCCGATCTATCGGCGGCCAGGGCCCCCGAGGTAACTTCTCTGGCCAGAACCGGGGCCGCACTGGTGCTCCCCGTGGTGGCCGTGGCGGTGCCCAGCCCCAGAATGCCTAAGCAAACGGCACTCATCACGGCAAAAGCGAGGTCGACAGTCACTGCCGGCTACTTGTTTGCCAGCTAACCAGTCACGTGGTTGGCCCATGGAGACTTTGACGCTTCAAGCAATCTTTTATCTACCTCGGGCATTAAAGTCATGGACTATGCCGGAGGTGATACTAAAACGACTAAATGGATGCTGAGTGGAAGGTTAGGGGGGGGTGGAGTTTGGTATTCCCTTTGGGAGGAAGGTTGGAGTTGGGAACCCGGAGTCATGATTGTTCATTTTTCAGTTTCGCTGGCTTGCGCGCTGCATCTGCATCTAATCTTTCCCAACCGATGATTGGCTCATGGATTCAGCGAAAAGGGGGGAAGAAAGGTCCCTGGCTGGGGGCCTTGGTTTGGCATCATTACTTTTTAATGATCGTGTATATTCTCACAAAAAGCGAAGGGGCATAGAGGCCTGGGCCCGAATAGTGTAGGAAGGGTGAACGGCGAGCAAGGACGGCGAACAGGAAAATCGGCTAGAGGTGGACGAGAGAGCCTTGGGCCTGGTCGTTCGCGATAGCTTTAGGGATCATACTGTGAACTCTACTACTGTATGATGGAGTAGCACCCAGTCCTTGTGGTTTCCGGATGGTTTGGCGAAGGAGGCGAGGTGATCAAGGGCAGAGCATATACCATATGAAGAAAATTTTCCCACAGATCGCGCCACAACCTATTTGAATGCTCGGCTGAAGCAACATGACGACGAATTGGACGACACGCTGTGTGTCTTGACAGACGGCAAGGGAGCAAACATCAGGGCTGGGAGTGTCGATACTATTAGTTATAGTAAATGAACTTTTGATTCAAAAAGGCAGTACTTTTGTATAGAAGGAAGAGTACGTATCTATTAATCATTTCCATAGTACCGACCTTACCAGTACTAAAGGTACGGATACTTTGGTCCTCTTTATTCAACGGCCACCATCGAGGCGGGTTCTCGGGAGCGATTTCCGGGGGGTATGTCCTTCGGAGACGCCGTAAAACGGGAGACAGACAGGAGAAATGGGGGAAAACAAAGGTCCCCCCCCTCCCGTATTGCGACCTTCTCAATGCAGGCACTCAATGTAGACTGCAGTAATTGAAGGGATCATGTGAGAGGACGCGCGGAGATTTGGGGCAAGGTAAGGAATGCCTGGATGAGGCCCTTACGCCGAGATCAAGGATACGAGCAGGCGATCGAAGGATTGGTTTCGAAATAATTGAGATGGAAGTTGAAGCCAAGGCTGCAATGAGTTTTATAACAAAGCTCGAGAACAAGCGAAAGTTAATACCCCCCAGGCAAGACGAGAAAGTCTGCACGCACTGACAATCCTGAAGGGCAATGTGACTTTCTCCTTTATTGTTTCGGTGTGACAAGGATCGACATTGCTGAGCTCATGAAATCGGCAGATGCATCTCGGAGCTTCAGAAGGTTGCTTCTCGGAGAAATATGTGTAGGTGATAATGCATGAATCGTCACGGGACTCGGATGGCATCCATCTTAATGCCGATGTAGCAGGCGGAGACTGCCGCGTGTATCGCATCCATCAGAATCCTAGACCCCACGTTCATAGCTTGGTAGGGTTGATTATCTTGATCATCGTCCGTTGTCGCGTATGGCTTCCTTTCTCACGTTGTGCACACCCAGTACGTACTGCGTGTTTCGCAGTCGGCCTTGTAACAACGCGAGTCTCCAACGGACACAGAGCGGACATATTATTCGTCCCATGACCCCACTTTCCAGCAGCTAATGATTGGGACTCGGTGTGTTAGACGAGACAAGGGTTTGTCGGGCTTTGATGGAATGCTTCGAGCCCGCTTAGTTATTAATGCTGTCCAAAACGATACAGAAAGGGACCAAGCGAAGACGAACTGTTCGAAGCTGACCTTGAGCTAGAGCCGCTGGCCAACATGATCTCCTGAATAAATTATATATGTGTATAGGACAGCACAATAGCGAGCACCTTGGCAATCGAAGTCGCATAGCAATACGGATACAGAGTTACAGACAGCTTCAGACGGAATACCTAGTAGTTCATGTGGAGCATGCTGAGGAAAAAGTGCGGCCGAGGAACCCCAGACGCGGAGAGGGGCCGCTTTCAAAGGTGCCAAAGGCGGCGGCAAAAGTTCCTTACGAGGTTCATTAATAGGTAAGGAACTTCGTGTGCTGCGTGCCTGCTTCTGCGCACCTAACCCAAAAAAAAGAAAAACGATACGTACCCTACCCAGCAGCTTGGGTCGCTGTCGGAGACTTTGACGAATGAGTGCTTGTCGGTGAGGGAAAGATCCTGTTTAATAAGTACTTTTGAAGCTTTTTTGTCTTGGCTGTTTCGTGACATATGTATGGTACTTTTTGCTGGCTACATTGGGGCGGCATTGTTGCTTCGGAACAGGCTCCTAGTTGACGTCGCGGTATTTCAACGTATCTGGAGACGAACAGCCGTTTATTCGCAATACGTATGGGGATTTCAGGGCAGCCCGTCGCAATGATGAATACGTTGCCTTCCTTGCCTGGTGAGTCAAGGGTCAAGCGGTCCCAGTCCAGATAGCCCTGAATGACTTGCATGATATGGACGACACAAGTCGTCGTCAACACTGTGGCTTGTGTACGCAGGTCCACACGGCGGGAGGGATTCAGAAGCGAAGGTGGGCTTGAATCCTCACCCGTCCTTCCAAGGCACAGCTTCTTGAGGTTGAGAAACGCCATGTCACAACACAACGGGTACGGTCGTCCCAGCCCTAATCGAGCAATCAACCATAAACGTTCAAAGGGCCTTTTTTGGGCGGTCGTTTTCTTTCATGTCCTAACGAGCGTGCCGTGATCCGTTCCACCTACCCGTCCGGGCCTAGCGCCGGTGGCTGGATGGACGGTGGGCCCGCGGTCGCGGGACCTTTTGGCGGGAAGGTGGGCGGGGGGGTTTGACCTGCCAGGTCAAGCGTGCCATGCGTTGCGCCTGCCTGGCGATTCTCCATGGAAGGATGCGCCTCCTCCTCCGACGACTTTCGACTTCCCGCCGGGGGGGGGGGGGGGG
>JADBHU010000612.1:0-17932 GCA_017140155.1 Fusarium devonianum
ACGTTAGCGGGCCCGCCCATCCACGAGAGCAACGAGAAGATGTGCAAGCAACTGACTGGTCCAGATTCCAGAATCACATGGACAGAAGGAATCCGTCAGCTTAGGGCCGAAGGCTATGTCCTGTCCCTGTGTGTGCTTTTCAAAATGCCGGACGAACGGCCTGTACTGGGCTTTCTTTGCAGCTTTTCTTCAATACGATCTACTGTGTAGTTAGTAGTTAGTAGTTAGCACCCAGACAGAGCATGACAGGCATCTCCAAGCTGGCAAACTCCATGATGATTCATTCGTAGTGGCCTCTCTGCTCGGACTCCCGCCGAGCCTGACGACTAGCAGTCCAAAACCCACTGACCCTTTGGGTTTTTTGCCTCGGGAGTGGGAAAATAAAATAAAACCAAGACTACGCATCCAATCTGCGTCCTCGAAGGCGCCTCTCCTTAGTCGTTACGAGCAGCCGCAGCCTCCTAGAACCGGGCATTCTCCGTGGGGCACAGCGCTAGAGCTGGCAAACTGGGGTAAACGCCCCGAGTACGTACCTCCGGACAGTCACCGAGGGGGAAACCTCAAAGGAGTGACCTTGGGCGAAACATAACGTCAACCGCCACGACTTTTCTCTACTATAGATGCTCCGTATAGTGACGCTAGAACATCCGCGAGACGTCGTCGAATCAGCGGCCGCAGCGTGATCGCGATGGGCAACTGGGCGTGCATGCATGTTGCAGCCCGCAGCAGCAGCAGAGGCACCAGCACAGCGGAGCTCGGCATGTGTCCATCCCCTGGCCCTGCAGAGGCCGGAGTCTGCTTCTGATGGAGATGCACTGTAATGAACCTGCATGACGTCCTTCTTTGTGCCTTGCGTGTCCCCCTCGGCTCAAAGGCTTCTGCAGCCTCGAGGGGCCCTGGCATCTGGGAGAGACGTCTTTGCGGATCCGGGGATCCGCTGGGGGTAGAGCGTTTTGCCGTCCCGCGACCGAGATGCCGAACGACAGGCCAGAACAGCGCGATAGTGATCCCCCAGAGTTAAAGTAACGCCCTGTGTTATTAGTTATCTTAGTCCCTGCGTAAACCTACGTTCTGGGGGCCTGCGTGTGTGTGTGTGTGTGTGCTTTGCTTCATGCACTCGGCCAGCGGCTGTGCCAAAACACAAACCGCAAATCTGAGATACGGTAATTGGCCATCTACCGCATCTTATTACCCTGATCCATGCTCGATCTAGCCTAGCAATTCCCGGGCAAACCTGGGGTACATACCTCACCTTGGCTCACCTAACTGTACGTAGTGACCCCCCGAGCCGGCAATGACCTCATCCCTCTAACCCTGATTGAGTTTACGGTTTGGGGAGCGGGTTCTCAGTAACGTGCCTCACCTCCCATGGCCATCAGCTAGTCCCTCCATCTTCGCCGCAATCAGAAATACAGCGTCTTCAGGGCAATGGCATTGTAGAGCATGGCCCGAATCAACCTCATAGAACGCCGTCCGTTTCAGTATCTTCTCTTTTTGCACGCAGTCACAGCATCTCGGCCTTCCTCCGCCTCCCTCGTCTACTCCGTACCCGCCGCCGATGGACGGAACTTGGCCGAGTCCCGCCCTCACCGGAGCAGCGGAGGTCTTTGGCATGTGAACCCGCCTGCCGCCCGCTCAGTCACCGAGACGCTGCCCGCTTTCAAAAGGTAAGCAGTAATAATTAATTGCAACTCCAAATATGACCCCTCCCCTTCTTCGGCTCTCCGAACCCCGGCCATTGTCCGAGTTGCAACAGTCCCCCCAGGATCTGCTCCGGAAATACAAGTCCAGCCATACCCTGTGTCGAACCTGCAACTGCACTCCTCTACGCAGTATTGCAGTATCAACTGCTTCTATGCCCCTGCTCTAGAACGTTTCCTTCTCTGGGTCTCTCCGTCACCTGCGTAGTAACATAAAGAACCGAAACCATAACACCGGTGACCAAAGTCCACCCCACACCCCTTTAACTGGATACGGAACTCTACCTCGGTTCCTCCTCTTGCCGAGCCCAGATGTTATTTCCTATCAACTTTTGTCCATATGCCCTTGACTCTGGCAGCTCAGTTGCCTACAGTATTTGCTCCTTGAGGCATCTGTCTTCTAGCAAGATTCCCTAGCTTATCTCAAAGGCACCCTCTAACCGATGTCTTACTCGGCAACTGCCCGAGCTTGATGCCATCCATCTCATCATCCCCGTCCGCTTCCCTCATGACCTGTACAACTCATATCAAGAGTCATCACATGTAATTCTGTCACATCCGCAACACTGATCGCGAGAAGGCCGGCCAGCGTCGCTGAAGCGCCATCTACCCTACTCTAGTGCTTGATGCTTTGCTCAGCGTTGAGTGTGGTTCAATTTCGGACGCCGCTGCATCTTCTCAAAGGTATAGGTTCATTCGCTCATGCCTCCACCTGGTCAGCCCATCCAGAACGATCAACTTCAAGCAAAGTCAAGGGTAAGATCACGTAGCTTCAGCTCCGTAAGTAACGCAAGCTCTCTCGAGTCCATGTGTAACGTTCAAATTGCATGGATGGTACCCAACCCGCACAATCAAAAGACTGTCCTGCCCATCTACAATGCCTGCTACTTTCGTCCAGGAACGCCCGATGCCTCCCGTTTTCGATATTTACAGTTGTCATCAACCACTTGCCAATCACGTACAGGAAGCACGTTGTGTTGGCATACATGGAGCAATCCTTCCCCTGAAAACGTAGCGCTCTGACCAGCGTCTGGACTCGACAGATCAAACTAGACAGACAAAGTTGGCATGACTTGATCCCCTCTCTTATGATCGTCACTCAAGGGCGCCTTCAGTCCACTCCAGGTTCTCGAGCTTTCAGCGACATCATCTCATGGAGCTAATCATGGAGCCAGCAACCCAGCCAGCGTCTTCTCCTCGTTCTGCTCGATAGCTTTGATCAATGTCGGATACGGCGTTAATGCGCCCAGCGCTCTTCGCATGTGAGCGTTGACAATCTGAAGTCCATAAACATAGCTCGCGTTAACCCAAGCGAATCTGCAGTCAGTTAGCCTGTGTTCGTATCCAGCACTTCAATTAACCATCTTTGACATACCCTTCCTTGTTAACGCCCTTGAAGCCGAGGCCCTGGTTGCCATACTCGGCATCCACTCGATGAGGGTCAACTGGTTGCGTCACGTCGTACTTCTCGACTACGACA
Source organism: Fusarium devonianum (assembly GCA_017140155.1). Classification (NCBI taxonomy): domain Eukaryota; kingdom Fungi; phylum Ascomycota; class Sordariomycetes; order Hypocreales; family Nectriaceae; genus Fusarium; species Fusarium devonianum. The sequence continues at coordinate 3,181 of JADBHU010000612.1, forward strand.
CCATGGAAATCGACGAATGCCTTGGTGACCATAAAGAGCCACTTGTAGGCAATTCGCTCCGCCTCCTCGGTGAAGCTGTAGCGGATCAGACCCGTCCACGCCAGCATCTGCTGCGGCGGCCAGCCGTACGGGAAGTCCCATTGTCGGTTGGGCCGCTCCAGGCCGACCGATCCGCGCGACTCCTCCGTTCCGGAAACGAGACCGCCGTACGCCTCAAACTTGGGAAGGCCCTTGCGGACCATCTCTGCCGCCTGCTTTGGTGTCGCAATACCGGCCCAGAGCGCCCAGAATGTTGTGCAAGTCTCGTACGTGCAGCGCTCGCGCTTTACCGTGTCGTAGTCAAAGAACATGCCCTCCTCTTCATTCCACATCAGCTTATCAACTGTCAGCTTACGTCGCTTGGCCCGCCGGTCCCAGGCGGCCGAGGATAGAAATTCTCCGGGCTGATAAGGCGTTCCCGCGCAGAACTCTGCAGGCATTTCTAGCTTATCATTGAACACACTGCGAATGGTGCGTGCAATGTCAGTTTCGTACTTGAAGAGCAGAGAGTTGAGATCAATGGTTGCCAGGTTGGCACAAACACCCTCAAGCCGGTATGAGGTGTCGTGACCTGACTCACGCACAGCACGATCGTGCATGAAGTACTCATCGAGCTCGGGCTCCACGACTTCGCCGTGGTTGTACGCCCGTACAAACTCTTTGAAAGTCATGTTGTGTTTCTTGATGTAAGGGTCGAGGATGTGTGTGAAGTGGGAGGCTTCGGTCTCTGGAGGCACTCCGGTTCCCTCTGGTCGATATCGTGAAAGGCCAGTGGTAGGATCCAATCGAGGCTCCGACATCCAAACGCTGTGGTACTCCTTGATGGCCGCCAGAATCGATCTTCGGAGGAATTCCTTGGAATCTGGCTCGTGCTTGATCTTTTCATACACTCGTAGGGCCATATCGGTCAGGAAAGGAGGCTGTGACCGGCAAAGGTAGTATGATCGAGTGGCGTTGAGAATCTTTCCGTAGTGTTCAATGCAGAAGCAAAAGTTGACGACCATTGACTTGGCCAGGTCGACTCGGTCGTTGATGAGGAGGCCGAGAGACGCCATGTAACTGTCCCATCCGTAAAGTTCGTTGAAGCGGCCACCAGGGACGACAAATGGCATACCCTTGAGAGACCAACCAGTGCTGCTCTCAGGGTCCTCAACCTCCTCCACGTCTACAGCCAAGAGGCCAGGCGCATCGTTCATGTCTCGGACCAATGCAGGGGTAATCTTCTCTGGGAGCAGCTGGACGTCTAGGCGCATATCGGGGTTCTCGGCAGCAACCTTTGTATAGAACTCGAACTGTTTCGTGGCTCTGTAAGGGATATAAATCCGTGGCCGGGGGTCATCGGTCCAGTCCTTGGGGTCTCGAGCCGCAATATCAAGCGTGGACGCATCAATGCGTCGGGTAAGGCCCTCCCAGAAGTGATCGCGAATCATGCGAGACAAGCGATCGACTGGGTTTTCGTTGAGTCGCCCCTCATCTAGGACAATCTGCTTACGCCCATACTCTTTGGCCAGAGTTAACTCCTGAAGGAGGTTGGACAGCATGTAAGTTCCACGGACGTCGAATCGGTTGTGGCCAGCCGAGCCAGCCGTTCGTAGGGAAATGACCTTGGGGCCATTGTCCTCGATCGTGATTTGCATATTTCCATCGGTGTCCTCCTGAGCCGAGAGGCTGTCAAGGGTCGAGTCCACCTGAATGAGAAACCGGCGGCTCTGCTGGGTGTTCTCGTCTGAAGAGTTGCGTCAGCATCAAGAGATACTTGTTGCAATGATGCTAGATCTGCTTACCATGACTGCCTCGACGGAAGGGCTCTCGAAGTCCGACTCTCTCGAACTGTCGCATCAAACTATTCTGCCCAACGAATCAGCCAACGTCATCACTCCACAAGGAATCTTTCCAGGCTTACCTGGGAGTATGTTCGAGTGCGGGGACCGGCGCGGTTTGTATGGCGCTCTTCAGTATAGTACGTCCGGGCATCGTCAAAGACGCCATGGTCATCAGAGCCACGTCCGCGGTGGCCAAAGGGTGCGGTCATGGCGAAAGCGAGATCGGAGTCGTCGTCAAAGAGATAGAGCGGGGTTTGCTCAGTGGAGGAATTGAATAGAAATATTCACAGTAAAGATGCTTGTTTAGCTTGTATGGCACCGCCCAGTCTTGCTGACCAGAGATAAGAGAAAAACAAAGGGTTACGAGTCAGGTAGGGACGCAATTAGGGACAGAGTCACGAGGGGTTGTTAAAAAAACAAAACAAGCTTCAAGGCTGCGTGTTAAGGAATTGGAGGGGATGACGGCACTTATTATGGGGGGACTTTCAGAGAGGAGACGAGGTGAGGAGGAAAGTGGATAGTGGCGGAGAGCTTGGGCCTTCAGGAATGGGGCCAGTCCCAGGGGTGACGGGATGGAACAGCGAGTGATCTCTCCGTATAGTGTTGAGGATTGGTTGGTCTCGCTTCAATTAGGGAGAGCGGTGAAGCAGTCGACAAGGACGTGGGGGGTTAGGGCAAGTCAATGAGAATGTGTGACAGGCAGAAGCCGTTCAGCAGGAGGACGAGAAGTTGCGAGACCAGCCCAGGTCCGCCTCTACCGTTTATTTTCTTTGGTGTTTGATGTGACGATATCATGCAGGAGGGGTGCCCCACCTCCCAGGGCCAAACAGGGGCTAAACGAACAGCTGCCCCGGCGTACCACAGCACAGCAGCCCACTGAAACCCACTGTTGTATTGCCCCCCTGGACAGTGCGCTTATGCAAACCCCACCATGCCATCATCCCACGCTCAGCTCTTTAACCTCCCACCCACCTCCGCCCTTTCTCAAGCCCGGCTTCGGATATTGGGATTTGACGTCAAAGGCAACTCGACTGCCGAAGCCATGGATGCGAACTCATATAAACAGGCTGCACGGTCTCGCATGCAAGCCCGCATGCCAAGCTCGGAAGTTGTGCTCGAGCTTGAATGAGAGATAGGCTGGGGAACTGAGTAGACCCTGACAGCGGTGAAATTCGGTTGAATGACATGGGCACTTTGGGCATGCATGGTTCTGAGGCATACGGTTTCTATGAGAAGAACAACTTGTCTTTAGCATATGTCGAACTCTCGAACGCTATGCTACCACTGCAAGTACCAAGGTAAAGTATCAAACCCCAAAAAAAAAAAAAAAAATTCATAGTTGGTGTCAAACAGCGTTGGCAAGTTCACAGGTCGTCCTACCACCACCCGTTGTTTTTCCACGATTGTGCATCATCAAGAAAAGTTGAGTCAGCGTGCCTAGATGTTCAGAAGCCCAATGAGCTCGCGTTGGCGGCCATTAAGCGTGTCAAAGGATGCACAAACTGTAAATATCTCTGCTAGGCAACGTTCAAGCATGTTCAGGCATTTCAAGGGTGACCAAAAACACAAGAAGTGAGACAATCCAGCACCCTTCGTGCTCGTTACCCCAGCATTGCCATATTCGACTGCTCAGGCTCGGCGGTCCAGACGTTGATCGATGCAGGCCACATACGCCGCGGCCATGGCAGGTCGTAGGCTTGACTGCAGCGCTTTGAAACATCCTAGATTCAGCAATTTAACAAAGTATGGGGTAAAATAAACCGTTACATGCGGCGCCAATGACTCCTAGCAGTTTCATTCCATCGCATTTCCTTCCGTTAGGGGTATTTCTCACGTCCTGGCCCATATCTGTGAATCACCTCCAGCCTCTGTGTTCGCCCCTTGACGCCCGTCCAATGCATGCCTGACTCCAGCCCAGTCCCGTGGTCCTATGATCGTGAAGACCATGAAGCATAACTGCAGCAACAGCCACTAGGCGTTGCTCTCGACCTCACTTCGACGTGCCACCATCCTGCTTCGCCTCTTTTCCACCACTTCAGGATCCCAGGTCCCGGCGAATATGTCTTCGCACTCGTCTTCGTCCTCTGAATCGAACTCGATCACATCTTCACGTTGCTTATCTGCCTCGGCAGTCTCGGTGCCCTCTTCCTCGACGGCATCCTCCCAGCTTCGATAGGTCACGACTCGTTCCGTCTCAAGGATGAACTTGCCAACCTTATACTTTTGGCCCTGCTCCTTGGCATCTACGTATTTCCATCCGAGCTTGGTAGAGCATGTTCCGCAATTGATGTCTGCCACAATATGCCAGCCTGTAACCAGCTGCCGGTTCTCGCTCTTTCCAACTCGGATGTTGCTCAGTGTCTGCTCTACCGGCGGCGCGGGCGGGGCGACGAGAAATGCGCGGCCGTAACGACCAGTGAAGCCCTTGGACACGATCTGGGAGGCGAAGGCAATATCAGCCGAGCATGTCGAGCAGCGAAGAGTATTCGGGCTAGTCCGAGACAGCCTAAGTCCCTTCTGATGTGTCGTCAAGGGTGCATTATTCGGAGGCGAGCTCGCCGGCGTCGTCGCGGCGGATGAAGGGGCCGACTCGGCGGCAGAGCTGGACGATGCGGAGTGGCGACGGGAGAATGGGAGCCTGAGACTGGGTAGCAAGTAGGTGGGAAATATTGGCTTAGTAGCCGATATGCCGCTCTCGCGAACCATCTCGATGGTTGAGACTGAGAGCGTGTCGCGATTCCACGCCTGTTGGTCTGAGAGACGTGAGATTCCTTGCTTGAGTGACCGTTTCTTCAACTTTCTGAAGGCGAATTACAGGGTCCGATAAGGAGTGGGTCCCCAGTACTCCAAAAGTGGCGCACAAGTTGTTATGAAGCTTCGAGCGTCGAGGTATTTGGAGTGTTCAAAGACGGGGGTTAAGAATCGCGTTCTGTGTTTAAGCAGGAAGGCATGTGGACGAAGCCTAAGGATTCTCTGCAGGTTCCATTCCGGCCATAAAAACAGCGCGGCAGTCACTTGGTCACGACTCAGCCGGGCAGCGATCACCGGACCTGTTCCAATGATAGAACGGGTTCACGGTAGAGCATGGAGGGGCAAACACGGCGGTTGCAGCGGGACCTACACGCTGAAGAGGGGCTAGTACGAGTTGGGACGCTGATACGCTCTTACTGTGAGTGATCTCCTTATCTTCGACGCAGAACCCTACGGTGCACCAAGTTGGGGCATCGCTGAAATGCCTCACTACGCGCAATTCAGCCGCATTTCGGTAGCAGGAGGACAACATCGCAGACGTCTAGCTAGAATTTAGATAAGGTAGCCAAGGAAGACATCCTTCTGCGGCGGGACGATGTGAAGCGCATGTTCTTAGCGTCCCGACACGAGAAGAGGCGTATTGAAATCATTGACAGCTTCGGAGATGAGACGGCATTAATGGGTAGAGGCCCCTTATGGTGACATCAGGCCAGCTTCACGTTTTCGCCAAATAGTACACCAACATGCATTAACATGAAACTATTTAGGTCTGGGGTTCCTCAGCAACATAGTGCAGGTACGCTCCCAGCAACTTGATACCTTCAATGTAGTTGCGCTTATCCAGCTTCTCGTTGATGGAGTGGGCGCCATCTGTCGAGCTACCCATGGGGAGCAGCAGCACATTCTTGCCAGTGGCCTCCTCAAATGTCAGGGTGACGGGAATACTGGCCAGAACCATTAGCATCCAGCGGTCGCTCCGGGTGGGGGAATAGCTTACCTTCCGCCCTCACGAGTATAGTCAGGCTCAACGCCCCACACACGCTCAACGGCCTTGGCGGCGGCCGAGAAGTTCCAGTGCTTAGGTGAGGCTACCCACCACTTGCCGGTGTGCTGAGCGTACACCTTCAGGGTGTTCTTGCTCTTGAGCTTGGCGAACTGTTCCTCTACGTACTTGTATACACACTCGTTGGTCGTGTCAACGTCCATGTCGGGGACGGTTCGGATCGAGAACTTTCCAATGACCTTGGCAGGAATAACGGTCTTGGCGCCAGGAGCAGAAAAAGCGCCCTCGACACCGTGCAGAGACAGAGAGGGGTATCGCCAGCGGCCCATCAGAGTGCTCTTCTTGTCGTCGTGGATGGTCGTCTTGCTACCAAGCGACTCGTAAATGTTGTCCATAGTGAAAGAAATACCGTCGTAGAGGCCTTCTTCATCAGCAGTGACGGGAGCAACTTGCTCCATGATACCGGGGATCTGAATCTGTCCGTCGGTGTTGACCAACGATCCAAGCACTCTGACAAGATCAGTCATGGGCTCCTGGGCCGTGCCACCAAACACACCGCTGTGAAGGTCAGCACCAGGACCAGAGATCTCGACTGAGTAGTAGTTGCAGCCACGGAGACCGTAGGTCAAGCAGGGCTTCTCGGTGCCGAGCCAGTAGTTGTCCGAAATGCAGACGGCCTCAGCATCAGCAAAGTACTTCTTGGCCTCCTCCTTGATAAGGTCGTCCAGACCCTCAGAGCCATACTCTTCCATACCCTCGAAGCACATGAGCAGGTTGACCGGGAAGTCGACGCCCGCCTTCTGGTGAGCCTCGATAGCGTTCAACCAGCCAAGAACAGGACCCTTATCATCGGTAGATCCACGGCCGAACATGCGACCCTTGTCGTCGACGGTAAGATCAAAGGGCTCGGTAGCCCATCCGTCACTCTTCTCCGCAGGCTGGACGTCGTAGTGGCCGTAAACAAGAATGGTCCGCTTGGCCTTGTCGTTTCCGTAACGCGCAAGGACAACGGGAGGAAGGTCGAGGTACTCCTTATGGGGCTGCTTTCCGAGAGGTCGCAGCTCTACTGAGGCTCCAAGATTCTTGAGTTCCTCACCGAGCCACTCTCCCATGCGAACGACATCAGGGCGGCGAGCATCTTCGGCAGAAATGGAAGGAATTGCCACAGCCTTTCGTAGGCGCTCGATGAAGTCGCCGGAAGAGCTGTCGACCTGCTTGAAAAAACTGTCAAGCTGAGGAGCCATCTTCTTTGCTTGGTGGACACGAATAGAGTCTGTGAGGTATGATCGAGAAGGAAGTGGCAGGCTTTGGGAAGAAAGATGTGAAACGGGGGACGACACAAAGGGCCTTTTGGGGAGTGCTGTAATACGAGCACAACACACAGCTGCCCTATTGAGGAGGAAGGTGCGGGGCATTTCGCCGGACCTGCTCTATCGGGCTGGCAAGTGATACAATGACAGCTCCGACTCACCTTATGGCGGGGCAGCTTCAAGTCAAGCAATGGGAGAACGTGTGAAAGCAAGCGGCTTGCCGACTCGGAGCCAATGAAGATCAAGCCGCGGATGGATTAGTCAGTGTGTTCATGCTTCCAGGTCACAGCACCAATGCGGTCAAGTCTGTGGTATCACGTGCTGGAAACCTCTCGGGTCCGGGAAATACTTTATGCGGACCCGAGCCGTGGATGCTTCCAGCTGCTGTTTCCCCCCTTCTCCGGTCTGGCTTAGTAAACCAGGCAGCGATGCCTTGTTCCCATCAAAGACTCTTTCTCTCCCCACTCACCTCGTCCCTCATTCATCGTCGCCATCCTCCCTTGCCATCGATAAACTGATCAACGGCATCAGAGTAAATCGTTTTGCCGCGCAATTTTGTACTCGCTTGTGGACATCGTCCATTTTCTCGCCTGGCGATCACGAAATACCTCATCGTACGCACGACAACACGTGGTGTCCTGACGCGCTTTTGTCTTCGCGCGAGCCCGACCTTCCGCTTCCTTACTCAACCTGCTCTGCTATATCGTGTCGCTGGCCTGCTCTCGCAAGGGTGTAGAAGCTAGGACGACTGGCTAACTTCCAAGGTCGCTGGTTCAGTGGTTTAACATAAGTGGTGACTGGAAAGAGAGGTGGACTTTCAGGGTTGTCTCTTCTGGCTGTTTTCTTGGCCAGCTGTACTCCTTATTCATTGCACCCTTTCTTTTTTTACCCTATTTCCACTATTGTTCCCTCCAAGTACAATCAAATTGATTATTTCTGTTCATCTTGAGAGTTGAAAGAGGCACGGCAGTGCAAGAAAGAGAAACGAACAGAAAAAGAAACAAAGAGTACTGTCTTTACAAACGCAAGACAAACAATCAATACTCACATAGTGCTTTGTGCGGCCGGACACTTCGACTTTGGAATCGTCTCGACCGCGATATTTGAACCACAACAACATCTTCTTATCTTCGTGCTGTGCTGTCTTCATTCCTTGTAGGAAACATTTAGCACACCTCGGCCACGATGACATCCTCTGTCTTCTTCAAGTTCAAATCCCAAAGGGAACCCACTAGAGTCGAGTTTGACGGTACTGGTATCTCAGTCTTTGAGCTCAAACGTGAGATTATTACGAAAAGCGGTCTCGGCGATGGCACCGATTTCGACCTTCACATCTACACCGATGACAACAGCGAAGGTAAGTCCATTCCTTAAACATCGAATAGGAAAACCACTAATGTCGCTTCAGAATACGACGATGACACCACAATCATTCCCAGATCGACGACGGTGATCGCTCGACGCCAGCCGGCCCTCAAGCAAGGTGCAGGACGCGCTGCCCGCTATGTTTCTGGGAAAATGCCTGTAACAGCGAAGAACGCCGGTCGCAAAGAGCAAGCGGCAAAGGCTTCATCATCCAAACCCAGTTCCGATGCCATCAATCAAATGAATAATGCGATGACCGAGGAGGAGAAAATGGCAGCCATGTTCGCTGCTCAAACTGAGCAATGGTCGGCTCAACAAGAAGAGATGTCACAGTAAGTACCACCTAGTCGAAGCAAAGCATATCAGAAACTAACAATCATACAGCCAAACACCTGTTTTTAAGCCTGGGTCCAAGAGGCCAGCCAATGTCCCCGACCATGATCCCCCTAATGGTTACATTTGCTACCGATGTGGCAATAAGGGTCACTGGATCCAGCTGTGTCCCACCAACGACGACCCTGAGTTCGACAATCGCCCGCGTGTCAAGCGAACAACTGGAATTCCTCGATCGTTTCTGCAAAAGGTCGACAAGTCTGTTGTCCTAGCGCAAACCGATGGCGACGAATCCAAGCGCCCTGCTGGCATCATGGTCAACGCTGAAGGAGATTTTGTCATCGCCGAACCAGACAAGGCATCTTGGGAATTGTTCCAGGCCAAGGCCAAGTCTTCGGCTACTGTCAAGGCACCGTTGGCCGAAGATAAGGAGATTCAAGAGCGGGGTTTGGAGTGTTCGATTGACAAGAAGATGTTCATAGAGCCAATGAAGACTCCTTGCTGCCAGAAGACCTTTTGTAATGATTGCATAACCAATGCTCTCATCGAAAGCGACTTCGTTTGCCCTGCATGTCAGTCAGAAGGCGTGCTGATTGATGACCTCCAGCCAGACGAGGACACATCGAAGAAGATTCAGGTCTACTTGAAGGAAAGGGAGGCTGCCAAAAGCTCTCCACCTGCGTCACCTAAGCCCTCAGACGAGGTCAGAGTTGCCGAGAAGGAGAGATCTGCGGAAGAGACTGGCGATAAGCCGGAACAAAATCTAGAAAGCGAGGCCGTCACTAAGCCCAAGGATTCGCCGGCCAAAGAAAAGTCAATGTCGCCAGTCTCGCAGCCTGCAGTTGTCAGGTCTCCCCCAACCGGCCCTAAAAGCCTTGTTTCTGTCTCGCAAGACGCAGATAAGCAAGTAGATGGCACCAAGTCCGCAGACGTCAACTCTAAGAAGCGACCCGCAGACGACATTCTCGACAACCCAAGGATTCCCAAGGGCCCCAAGGCCATGCAGAACCAGCAAAACATGATGCCTAACATGATGAACGGCATGGGAATGTCAAACATGGGCATGAATAACATGATGTTCAACGGCATGCCTATGATGCCCAACATGATGGGCATGCCAAACATGGGCAACATGAACATGAACATGGGCATGATGGGTATGCCCAACATGATGGGCATGCCCGGATTCCCTGGGATGAATGGCGGCTTTGGTGGTATGAACGGCTGGGATATGGGCATGAACGGAAACGGAATGAACGGAATGAACGGTATGAACGGTATGAACGGCAACATGGGCGGTATGAACGGGGCCATGAATGGAGGCATGAATGGTTTCCAGAACGGAGGCAACTTCGCGCAAGGCGGTGCTGGCGTTGTCGACGAAGACGCTTATTTCCGCAAGCCTGTCAACCCCCATCGCCACCAGAACAAGCAGCGAAGAGTCCGACCAAGCGATTACCGGGAGCTCTGAGCAAAATCGTCGACTCGATCACGACAATGACTTCCATCAGCAACTGTTTCCTATTTTTCATCAAAATCTCGGCTATCAAGGGTACACCACTGGACATGCGTCACCAGAGCTATCATTCTACATTTTACAAAGCTGTCATCTTCTGGATTCGGTATGGAGTTGGGGCTTCTTTCACGCTTGCATGTTCCCCGTCAGCCTGGACGGAGCGGCGTTAGGGGGAATGAATTTTTCAAGGGTTTGCCATCGCAGACTTCATGTTTACGGGAGGGATTCGGGATCGGTGCATCATTCTATGTTATGTTCACGTCAGGAAGAGGCTTGACTTGCTGACAAGGACAACCGTCAAAGAGCGGGTGTCAACACTAAACAAAATACACAAACAAACTTATGGAGAAAAGAAATCGGGCATTGCTCTTCTTGTGACTGTGTATGCGCATCCATGGCGTGTGTCTTTTCGTAAACATTATTCCATTGTGGCAACTCCCATTTCCCTACGCTACATGACTATTTGCTTTTGCCCCCTCTCATCCTTCGTGTACTCAATATGCCAAGCTCGTGTCTATCTGCGTCTATAACGGGCCTGCTTATTGCTGAGGAACGTAGGGTGTGACGAGCATTTCGCTAAACTTCTCAAGCTTCTCCTTGCCTCGAACCTCCTCCACGAGCAGGGGCATCTTGACAACGTTGAAGTCTTCGCCGTAGAGCTCCTCATACTGGTCGAGGTACTTGCGCTGCATCTTGTGACGGGCGTTGCACTGCTCGCATTCACTCGCTTTCTTGGGGAACAAGAGCTGGTTGACCACGATGGAGTGGGTGTCGATTCCGTAGCCCGCGAGCTCCTGGATCATGCGCTCCGTCTCGTACAGGCTCAGGAACTCGGCAATGCAGACGCAGACGAAAGTGGTGAGCTCGGCGTCCTGGAACTGGGTGTTGACCTCGCTGATGGTCTCGCGCAGCGTCTCCAGCTTCTCGACCATGTCGTTGAGGTTCTGGCCGTTGGGCAGCTGGCCGCCCGAGCCGAGGAAGCTGTTGACGAGAGGTCCGTACTGCGAGGACAGCTGAGAGACCTTTGCGAGGGCCTTCTCGAGGACTGTGGGGAACTGGAGGAAGCGGAGGGTGTGGCCGGTGGGCGCGGTGTCGAAGATGATGGTTTCGTAGGAGAGCGACTTGACCTGCTTGAGGACCTCGGCGAAGGACATGGCCTCGTCGATACCAGGGATCTGCGTTTGTCAGTTAAGAGTTGATTCGAAGGCGCGCATAGCTGTCACATGTCGCGAGTCAAGAGGTGAACATACCGCAAAAGCAAGGTCCTGCATCATGCCTCCCAGGCCACCAGCCGCATTATTCACATCGTCCGCCTCGCCCTGGCCCGCCAGCATGTCCTGTATACTGCCGTTGGGGTCGATCTCCATGGCGCTCAGGTTGTCGAAGCCGTTGACGAGACGCGCCTCCTTGCCAAACTTCTGGGAGAAGGCATCCGACAGGTTGTGCGCGGGGTCGGTGGAGATGAGGAGGACGGAGCGGCGCACGCGGGCAAGCTGGATAGCAAGAGAACACGAGGTGGTGGTCTTGCCGACACCGCCCTTGCCGCCGACAAAGATCCAGCGGAGGCTGCGCTGGTCGAGGAGGGACTGGAGGGACGGCTCGAGGGCGTCATCGGCGGAAATGACAGCGGAAGACATGGTTGCGGGGGAGGAGAGGGGAGTGTTGTACGTGGTGAGAGACGAAAAGACGCTGTAGAGGCCGAGACTATCCAGGCGATACGATGTATCGAGATGGACTGGGAGAGCTGAAGTTGCTGGTACGTAGTTGTTTAGAATCAAGATTTCGGCATCTTCTAGAAGCTCTCGATGGTGGAGTTGTCAGAGCTGGTGGTTGAGATGGAGGGGCAGAGCCAGACATAATAATGGCAGAGTAAGTCTGTTAGTGATTGGGGCCAATACATGCTCGATTTATTTTAGCAGCCAAGTCATCCTGTACGCAACTGCATTTGCCACAAGCTTCAGCAGATCATCAGCGACGAGAAAATGTAGGACACGTACACCTACGACTTCGCGATATGAAACACTGGATTATCAGCTACAGCGAGTAAGATATTGCGTCTTGCTAGGACTCCATCCTATCTCGTCGTGCCTTGGGTCCTACCTTAGTCTAGGACGATAAGCCATATCAGACCGGCTCTGTCCGCGATCGCAAGCCTCGAATGGGCGCGGCGAGCGGCGTCAAGCGGTCGAGACAGCACTGAAAGTCCCTGAGCTCAACAACAGGCCCTATCATATAAAAGTTCCTGACGGCAATTAAATGAGTGCCTGAAAAGCACCAGTTATCGGCTCTCAGTGAAAGCACCCCTCAGCCTTAACCCCGTCATAAGTGTAGGGTGCATTAGGCAGTAATCCGTTACTGACTGATCAGCTGGGCTGTGCGCCTCGAAGCCAGGAATAGCTGAACCCTCCCCATTTCTATATCCTCTTTCTCACTCTCTCACGCAATTCAGTCTGACTCGGCTCACGATAATCAACTGAACCACCCACAGCGAACAAGAGGTTTCTGCAGCAGACGTGGAACCTCAAGGGCAATACAACTAGAAGCTCTTACTACAGCTTCTCCCCACACCTTTGACGTCAACCTCCCCGACGTCGGATCGCTCGCACCACCGCTGCCTCACTATCAACACGGCCCATTTCTGCCCAGGAAAGCCCTCTCACGATGGCGCCAACCACCACCAAAGACCCCATCACCTGTCACGTCCTCGACACGCAGGCCGGCCGCCCTGCGCGCGGCATCCGAGTCCGCCTTGAAGGCCCCATCTCCCCCTCGGCATCCTCCAACTCGCACACCCAGCCGCAGCCCAAGACGTTCGAGTCCATGACCGACGACGACGGCCGCATCCTCTCCTGGCTGCCCTACAGCTCCGACGACGCCGCGGGCGAGGTCCCCGTGCACACGCTGCTCGACGTGCTCGACCAGCGTAAGGGCCAGGGCGCCTCGCGCTGGACGTTGCGCTTCCACACGGGGGCCTACTTTGGCGAGGACAAGACTTTCTTCCCCGAGGTGACGGTTACGTTCCGCGTCGATGAGGGGCAGACTTATCATGTGCCCCTGCTGCTGAGTCCCTACAGCTACACGACCTACCGGGGAAGCTAGAGAGGTATGGATGTGAGCCCGGTTTATAGAAGTGGGTTCGGTATGCCGTAGACTACCCGAAAGAATCTCATGCCAGCTGGCTCAACGGCTTAGCCAGAGAGATTCATGTAGGGCTCAATCACCTTGCATAAGCATTGAGGCAGATGACGATAATGAGAATAGTGAAACGATGGTTCCTCAATTCTAAAAATAAACGTCAATATCAACTGCTACTTGGGCAACTGGCTTCACACCAGTGGACCCCCCATTTCTCCCTACCAGAAGGACTATGAGGTCGAGCTTTTGCCGCGTGTGCAACATCCAATGAACTCCATTCCAACCCATGAAACGCCGCGCTACCCATAACCGAAAAGTAATCCAGGCAACACATCCCCGTGATGCAGTCGTTTAAAGTCGTCAAGCTCGGCCGTATATATCGTCAACACCATCGTACCCAATCCACGCTCAGCTGAATCCAGGCACCCAGCCGGTGATTAGCTAAAGCATCCCTAATTCTTTCGCCACTTCTTCAAAAACCCTTTCTTGGAGCGATGCGAGGGGATATCGGGCGACGTTGGTGGTGTATCTTCGTCGTCTCTCTTGGTGTTCCTAGATACGATACTATCGGTTCCGTCTTTTGAGAGCCGAATGCTTGACATGGAAGGGCGGTAAATGCTAGACATGGATGGATTTGCGGGCTTGGTGCTCTCGTTATCGGCATCGGAGTTGACAAGTGACAAGACGCTGTAGACAGCCTCCGAGGCAGGGGTGATTCGCCCGTGGTTGAGGGTGCGTCGCTTCTTCCGCAAAAAGGACCGCCGGGTTCGACTAATTGCCCGCTGAGGATCCACGTCTTCTTGGCTGATGCAGGCGTTTGGTGAGAGATCTGCTTCGGGGTGAGGAAGAGTGGTATTGCGAACTGAAAAGGTGTTGGCATAGTTCAAAATAGGTCTGCATCTTGACAGGGGGGACTCACGGTTGTTCAAGGGCTCAGGGAACCCTGTATCTCTAGGTTCCCTTCGAGCCTTGGTGGTGGTGGTAGTGGTGGGAGTCGGAGCGGATGCCATGGCTTTGGTGTATTTGAGATCCAAATCCAGAAGTTACAGTCGTATAATCGTTACGGTTGAATACGTGATGTTTATAAAAGATGTCAAGAGGTAGAGAAGTCGAAAGCAGCGCTCCCGTCAGCTTGACAAGGCACTCTCGCAGGTCTGCCAAATCCGGCAAGTACAGTTGAGATGTACAGTTGAGATGTGAGCATGTAAGCGCGATGCCGTTTTCGTTTCCGCAAGCGCAATGAAGCCTCGGCTGTGCATTCAGTTGGGCACGCAGACGGCAGAAAACACAAACATAAAGGGAAGAGGACAAATCGGTCACTCGACGAAAAGATGGGAGAAAAAAGGAGGCTACGGTCCAGCAAGTGGCACAAAGGTTATGCTCTTGGACGTTCCGAGGCGAGATTAAAAGACCGACGTTAGGGGAGGGGCCTAAGCTGAACTTGAACTTGCTGGGGAGAATGAGATTTGGGCGATTG
>JADBHU010000613.1:0-25842 GCA_017140155.1 Fusarium devonianum
GGGCCCTAGCCCCACATGATCTAACGGGTAATACGAAAGCACGTGACGAGTACACTGTCTTTAATAGACCCGATTGATGCATCAACCCAGAACCTGAACTGACGTGTGACTCGGCTAGATGCATACTCCAGCACCCCGAGGCCCCGCGCCATTACCGAGGCACATGTCATTTGAGCTTCCAAAGAGCAGCTTCATGTTGAGACAACAATGAATATTTACAGCTTCGCCTTATCATAACATCATACTGCATCGATGCGCTCGGTCTCTAAAGACCTCCCTCTGGCATCATGGCTGCAATGCTAGAGTTCCGCACCCGGGGTTACAATCCCTACGCCGTCAAGTACTCGCCGTACTACGACTCGCGTATCGCCGTCGCGAGTTCCGCCAACTTTGGCATTGTAGGAAACGGTCGCGTGTTTGCGCTCGGCTTGACGGCGCAAGGCGTGCAGGTCGAGAAGACGTATGCGAAACCTGGTCTTCATTGCCCCAATGAAGCGCAGTCTACTACAGAACCACGAGCTGACCAACGCCTGCTGCAGGTTCGATACGAACGATGCGCTCTATGACCTGGCCTGGTCCGAGATCAATGAGAACCAGTTGATAGCCGCCTGTGGTGATGGATCTCTCAAGCTCTTCGACCTAGGGGTCGATAACTTCCCTGTCATGAACTTTCATGAACACAAGAGGGAGACCTTCTCAGTCTGCTGGAACCCTGTCACTAAGGATACCTTCATATCCAGCTCATGGGATGGAACAGTCAAGATTGTACCTTACCACCCCATCCCCTCCCACGAACCATGCCGTTAATACTTTTCAGTGGTCACCAACTCGAAACCATTCCATCAAGACCCTTCCCATCGGGAACTGCACGTACAGCACATCCTTCTGTCCCTCCAACCCCGCCTTGATCTCCGCCGTCTCCTCCGACTCTTTCCTCCGAATTTTTGACCTGCGAACGCCCTCCTCCGCCAAATACCATCTCACATCGACCATTCCTGTCCATGCGGCCCCCGCGCCACCATCCGCGAATCCAGCCATGGGCGCTGCGAGTGGGCCCTCCGAGGTTCTCACGCACGACTGGAACAAGTACAGAGATACGGTGATCGCTACAGGTGGTGTGGATAGAGTTCTGCGCACGTTTGATATCCGGAACCCCGCCGGCGGACCAGTTTCTACCATGCAGGGTCATGAGTATGCTGTCCGCAGGCTCGCGTGGAGCCCCCATGCAGCCGATACTCTCATCAGTGCCAGCTACGACATGACTGTTCGACTATGGAACGATGGGTCCAGTCAGGCACAGAACCCGGCCATGGGGCCCTCAATAGGGAATCAGATGGGAGTCATGAACCGCCACACCGAGTTCGTAACTGGGGTAGACTGGTGTCTGTTCGGCATGGGCGGCTGGGTCGCATCTGTGGGCTGGGACGAGAGGGTGTTGCTATGGGATGCCAATATGCTCATGGGTCAGCGCATACCGTAATGAAGAGGGACAGGAACAATCTGAAATTGGCGTTGACTGGCAGATAAGAGGACCAGCCGCGGAGTTTGTCTTTGGCGTTGCTCTGGAGGTGTCGTGATGGTATTATTTTCCAAGGGGACTATGCCTTGAAGCCATATTTAAAATTCTCAAATGCGATATTGAGAATAGTCATTCACTAGATGTAGCATCGCAAAAACCATGCAGGTATACGGGATTAGAATCGTTTCTTTTTAAGTAGAGTTTTGGTGGAGATAACCACATGAACGACGCCATCAAACATGTCTAAATGCCAAATCCGTTTTCCATATCTTACATGCCCATACCATACAATAATGCCCAGTATAAATACAAATCATTCAACAGCCCACCAAGCTTTTGATGTTACATTTTACAGCAGGCAGGAAAGCTGACGGCGTTTGAGTATTGCGCCCACCATGCCTTAGAAAGAAGCGCTGTTGTCATCGCGACGGCCGCCGCCACTGCGGCCACCGCGTCCACCGTAACCACCACCACGTCCACCACTACGGCCATCGCGTCCACCACGGCCATAGTCATCACGTCGTGCACCCCTCGACATGGAGTCGAAGGGATCGCGGGAACCCCTTCGGTCGTCTCGCGAACCACCCCGAGAGCCGGACCAGGGCCGGTCCTCGCGGTCCTCGCGGTCGCCGCGGGCAGAGTCATCCGTGATATTCATGCCTTGAACCCTGTTCAAGCCCATCTTCTGGACCCACATTCGGGAGACAGTAGGAGGAGTTGCCCAACCCCAGCCGTGACGAGTCCAGCTGTTAACGTCTTCAGCCAGCTCCTGCTTGTCGGCCGCGACACCGAACAGGGACATGTAAGCGGTAGAGAGAAGTCGGCGGGGCAAAATCTCAAAGACGGCTCTAGCTTCTTGGTGACCGTTGGTGGTCTCGCCACCTTCCAAGTCAGTCTCAGTGCTCTCGAGGGAGCTGTTCTGCTTAATGGGAAGACCGGTCAAGAGCTTGCGCGCATGGGGAATAGAGGCGTGAGGAATAATCAGCCAGCCTTGACCCTCCTTGTTCTGTCGACCAGTTCGTCCAAGACGGTGAATGTACGACTCGCGGTCTCGGGGAGTGTCCACCTGGATGACGTGTGTCACATTGGGGAAATCCATGCCTCGAGCAGTAACATCGGAAGAGTACAGAACGCCAGACTTGGCGGAACGGAACATGTCTGCGGCCTTCTGTCGCTGGCCCTGGGTGAGCTTCGACTGCATAACATAGGTTGACAAGGGAGGGGTGCCATTGTTGCGGCTGTTTCGCTGGCGCTGGAAAGATAGTTCACCAGCAAGTTCGACCATGGCAGTGGTGTTGAAGTAGACAATGGCCTTGAAAGGGAGTCCAGCGGGATCCTCCTTAGCCTGAGCAGTCTCCCGCTCGATCAACTCGAAGAGAGTGGGGAAGACGTGAGACCAACCGGCGACAGGAACAATATGCTGGGGCACCTTGTCGTGAGTGAGTGACTCGTTCTCGGGGATGGTCTGGACGAATTCAAAGTCGTGAGGGCGAACCATGGTACGAGCCAGACGGATGACAGTGTCCGGGATGGTGGCGGACACAAGCATGGTCTGTCGGACCTTCTCATCGGGGCTGGGGAGGCACTTGATGATTTCGTTGAGCTCCTTCTCGAAACCCACATCGAGCATGCGGTCAGCCTCGTCCAGAACCAAAGCGGCCAGGTTGGGCGCTTCGATGCCACTGCGGGGGTCCTGAAGCAAATCGTTGAGACGGCCAGGAGTGGCAACCAAGAGATGGCAGCCCTGTCGGCGAGTCTGGTGAAGCATACCGCGCTTATCAGTGCCTCCGACAGCAGCCTGGACAACCAGACCGGTGTGGGCGGTCAATCGGCGGGCTTCAGCAGCAATCTGCTCGGCGAGTTCACGGGTGGGGGAGAGGACAATGCCACGGATATCGTCAGCTCGGGCGTCATGTCGCGCACCCTTGCGGGCCAGAGTGGGATCCTCGGTGAGCATTCGCTGGAGAAGAGGGAGAAGGAAGGCGAGAGTTTTTCCGGTACCAGTCTTGGCTTGAGCAACACTGAGAATTGTCAGTCTTTGGTAAATCAGTGCGCAGCTACAATACTCACATGTCGGTACCCTTGAGGGCGGGTGTGATGGTCGTGGCCTGGACAGGCGTCATGGTATCATATTGCATGTCCTCAATGATGGCCTTGAGGAGATTAGGGTCGATGCCTTCAAGCTCAGAAAATCTTTCCACATGCTCGACGGGTGCGGAGGTGCTTTCGATCTTCTCAGCAGCTGCCTCGGTGCTGTACGCCCTTGAGAGTGATGCGATCTTGTTCAATGAGGCGATGGAGGACTGGGTGGTCAAGACCTGTCGGCGGGCGGCGGGCAATGCGGCTCGAGTCTGGGAGATGAGGGCGGCCGTCGCAGCGGCTCTCGCCTGGTAGGCGCAGCGCCTGAGGCTGGTTCGAAACATTATGAATGAGGGAGAGGAATAGTGGTAAGAGAAACGACGATGCCACAGAAGATTGCAAACAAAGAACGAAGAACTGTAGGTGGCGTAGAGAAAGAAGGGGGAAAATTAAGTATGGAGGTTTGAGAGGCGATCAGGTCGCGTCGCTGGCTGGAGATGAGAAATGGAATTTTTTCTCAGACAGGGGACTCTGGCTAACGTAGTCTACTATCTTATCAGCGGACGCTAAGACTAACCGTCACGTGGCGCTTCGGAGGTCGCGAGACCCTTCAAAAATTGGCTCAAAGCTTCATCCCGCTAAAAGCCTCGCTGCTTATTGGCTTGACAGTGTGCGAGGGGACCCGTTGCCTCATATCAATTGAAATCCATGTTGTCGACAACACCACACGGCATTTCATGACGCCGGCATCTCTAGCGAGTGTTAATTTATATACGGCTTCTTTCTCAGGACTATCTCCCCTCAGTCAACCTCCGTTGACCTTGAGCTCACAATGGAGAGGCCCTCCCCGAGACCGTCTGATATGCCCTGCGTAACCCCTTCGACGGTCCAGACGACCGCTTCCAAAAGAGACTGCCCAACTTTGCCTTCATTCATCTGACCCAGCGCCTCCGTTAAAGATGCGCTTTGTTTCCCGATGGAGTTGACAAAGTCAAGTCCATTGCTCACGATTGTCTCGGAAACCTTGTACTTGCGCTCTAAACGTGCCGCGCATCTGATGAGATACAGCAGATATGGCATCAGGAAGCTGAGAAAGAATATCACATTGACAACAGTCATCTGGACTCCACGATGAAGGACTGAACGCGGCTGACTCGAGTTGGATTGGTTCGGGCCTCCATCAGAACGAGACAGCGTCAGACTGGGCCGGGTGACTTCTTCTGGCAAAGCGCGTTGTATCCGCTTCAGTTCGCAGTCGTCGAGGTCTTGGGGGAGAGCTTTGAGGAGATATGTTACGCCGTCAACGAAGGCCTTCCGCTCAAAGACAATATCATCCTCTGCCACGGCGGGCTTGCCCCCCTCCGTGGAGATGTTGACAAGATTCGAGCCTACGATTAGCCCAGGTCAGCATCCCTATGCCATAGATGAACCTCCGTGGGACAACAGGGGAGACTTACCCTGCCGTGCAAATTTCCAGTGAACGCCAGACACAGCTCTTAGTGATTGCTCGTCGTCTGCAGGCTCTGAGTAGAGAACGCGAGTCATTGGCTGCAGGCGCACCGTTTCAGGCTCCAAGTACTGAGGGGAGTTTCTCTTCACGAGCATATTGTCTGTAAGGGTCTCTGCGCCGGAAATTGTGACGCTCGCTTCTGGCAGGGACCGAGATATTGATCGCGACCCCAGGACCATGTGCCCCGGACGCAAGGTGTGAAGGCTGATGCTTCGCCGAAGAAAGCGGATTGGCCCTGACTGAAGCGAAGCTGGAAGCATGGCAACCACACTGGAGATCCTACTCTCAGTAACCTGGTCGGCCTTGGCTTGTTCTGAGGCTGTCGTAAACGGCATCATACCGTAAGAATGAGGAGCGCCTTAGTCTCGTTTTCCAAAGGTCCCCGCAGTAGAGTGCGCAATGTTAGTTGTGATGTTGACAACAAACCAGACCATCTACCGGGTCAATGTTCAAGTCATGATGTGACTGAAGGTGGTGGTGGGAAGTAAACAGTTTGGCAGCAAATCCTGACAATATGAAGTGAACCCAAGTCGCCAGGTGAGCAGACCTTTATTAGCTATGGGCGATAATGAAGAAAAAAAATGATAAGCGAGAAACTTTTCTTTAGAGAAACGGGTCACGGAGAAAAGGCACGAGGAAGTCATTATCAGTTTAGAGCCAAGTCAAATCCCGCGCTGTTCCGAGTTTGACATGTGAAAGCCGTTGGAAACTGTTGACGCGGGCAAAGCGGACACCAGGAGCCGGGATCTTCCTATTTTAATTTTTCGTCTTTTGGTTTAGCTGCAGCTGATAAGGTTAGCCTTCCAATGAAACTCCATGCAGTGGAGAAAATGCAACGATCGATGAAGCAGACGTGGTTGCCAGGTAGCGTCAGCAGAATCAGGAAGTAAACCAAAGTCGTATGTAGGTAAGCTCTTCAGCTGGTTTCAATGATGTATTGGCCCATGAGGTGTGCTAATGTAGATAATCCATACTCCTGTGTGCCAGGCCGTTTCGCCATGCGCCAAACCAAAAGAATACTCGAGACCAAATCCGCACTTTCTATTGCAAATGCACAATCTGCCGCGTAAGATGCATGTCGCTGCAGCATATCCGTAAAAGCGCCTGCACTCACTTTTATTTCCTCCGCCTCGTGCCAACTATGGCTACGCCCCACCAAGTTCATCAGGTGTAGCTCTGTATCATTATATCATATCCTTGCTCAGCTCATAAGACCATCCTCCCTCCCGTCTCAGTTTGTCCCTGGCTGCCAGGTCCTTTCGGATGTCGTCGTCGGTAAGGCGATCGGGACCACTCCAGTTGGCACTTGAAGTCCGAGCGCGAAACTTGTGGAATCTGTCTTTGCTCTTGCTGAAAACCTCCTCCATGATTAATGGTGCCGGTGGACCGAAGATTTGCGACGGGTCCATTGTCTCCTGTCGCATCAAGGCCCCGCGCAAGTTAGGAGAGTCAGCCCAGGCTGCAACTGTTCCAGCATGCGCCTCTTCTTCGTCATCATCCTCATCGTCCGTCTGAATCTCGGGGAGTTCGATAGCTTCGCCATTCTGGAAACGGGGCGACGACCGCTGAGCAGACTTGGCTGCCGACTTAACCCCATTAACGGCGCCAGGGCGGGCAGGTGTCTTGAACGACGGTCCCGCAGGATTGGGGTTTGGCGCGAACGGGATGGCTCCTTTATGGATCTGGGCCATGTCTAGCGGATGCCCACCCTTAATCTGAGTTGAGTGCTGCTGATTGACAACGGTCCTGAACAAGTCTCGCGTCGCACTCTGGGGGGCGTAACCGTTCTGGAGGGTCTTCGCCGCCTGCAGGTCCTGAAAGTTGTCAGCGTTCACTCTACCGTTATGAAGAGTATCAATATGCCTTACCCTCTTAGGGGCCGCGCTTGATGGGCGAACTGGGGGTCCTTTAATGTTAGGCGGCTGATCCATCTCTAACTCATCGGCAAATTCGTCGCTCGTTCGTCGTCGCTTTGCATCCTTGGCTTGATATTGCGGACCACGCGACGGGGCATGTCTGGCTGGCCCCTCTTCCCCGCCATCTTGACCGAGTGCCCTTTTGGGCCCAGCCTTGGAAGCATTTGTCAAAACAGCGTTGACAGGACGACCTGCATCATCTTGGGGTCTGTGGATACCCGAGTTCATACGGGACGGGGGTCTAGTGGGGGGGCCATCGACTCGCTGGACTGAGCTGGACTTCTTGTGCGTCAGGTTGTAGTCCGAAGGGCCAGAGGGCTGGGGTCGAGCTGCGGGCGGCGGTGCCGGTGTCTGCTTAGCCTTCTCGATGGCTTGTCGATAAGCACTTTTCTTCGCATCAGCTTCCTTCTGCCTCCGTTCTGCTTCTTGTCGCCGAAGCTGTTCCTGTTTCTTCTGTTCATCTTGTACAGCTGCTCTTTTTCGCTCCATTTCGGCCTTTGCGTCACGGCGTCGCTGTGCATCCCGTTCTTCTTGCTCCTTTTTCTTTGCTGCCAACTTGATACTCGATGCCGATGTCTTTTGTTGCAGAGAGGCCTGGCTCGCTTTGCTCGCCAGTGGCTGGTGAACTTGAGAGCTTGTCGAAGCACCATGGTCCTGTGTACTAGAAGCCATAGAGCTGCCTGGTGGGTGGAATTGGGAGTGTTGCGAGCCTGTGTTCACCCTAATTACAGTGGGTGCTGGCTTCTTTATCAACGATTCCTTTCCAGGCTTGACTACTCTCCTGAGCTCCTTGGCACGGAGAGCCTGACTAGGTCCTGCGGAGCGAGGAGCAGAAGGAGGAGGTGCCACAGAAGCAGCATCGACCATCTCCGTGTCTTGATCAGTAGGCTTTGTTTCCACATCCTGCGTTTGTTCCTTTCGGGGACTGGATCTAGTTGCCTTCGGAGTCGCTTTGGGACCAGGAGCATCGTTCTCCTTCTTTGAAGCGATCCGCTTCTCCATGGTGGCGATCTTCTCCTGTTCCTTGCTAAAGACGCGAACCTTTTCTCTCTCCTTTTCTCGTTCTTTCTCGAGCTTCTCCATTTGGTTGGCTTGGAGCTTGGCTTCCTTCTCGCGCCGCTTCTCCTCCTTCTCACGTTCAGAAGAGGCTCGCGTGCGCTTCGCCACAGGCCGAGAAGGACTTGCTTGCCGCCCGACAGCAGGACTGCCAATTCGTTGCGAGCCCATGGTGGCTACTGACTCCGAGGATGGGCCAGAATACATCCCAAGACGAGTCGTGGCAGGCGACATTATCGCTGTTTTACCCTCGGCACTTGCCGCTGCACCACTTGCAATAAGATCCCTGCCGGTTCTGAAGATTGACGACATCTTATTCTTAATCTGTTTTAAAGGGCTGTCGCGGAAAGTTCTAGAAGGAGACTTTGTGGGAGTTCGGGAAGAGCCAGCCTCTGCAACAGAAGGCAGCATCATTGAAGGATTCGAAACCGAGACCGTCTTCTTCAATGGGCTTTCATCTTGAAAGTTTAGCGAAGTGGCGAGCGGTACGGCGGGTACGGAAGCTGATTTGCCATGGCCGAGTATGCTAGGTCTCTGGAGGTTCGCGGCCCCTCGAGTAGGCGACTGGGTCTTTGCTCGTCCTTCAACTTCTGTTTCTCCTAGGGACCCAACGGTATCTTTGCCATGGATCCCTTCCATCACGTCGGCAGTGTGGCTCTTCGAAAGTGTCGGCCTCGAAACAGGAACTTCGCCACCAGCCGGTCCCACCGCCGGAGGATCGATCCAGTCATCGTCGTCCTCTTCAGGGAAAGCTCCCGGGGTTGTTGTGGTATCTGGTTTTCTTGGAGATGACGATTTTGGTTCTGGAGTGGTCTGGGTAGCAACAGCTGCAGGCTGCTGCGAGCTCGTAAGGCTGTGCAGTGACTTGGAAGGCCGGCTGCCGTTGGGCTGTGATTTTCCAAGCATATTGATTTGATCTTGTAGCCTCTGTGTCGCAGTCTTGTTGTAAGTCGAAGCAAGGCCGTCAGCGTTGCTGGGCTGCTGAGTAGGTGCCGAAGAGAAATCGTCGACGTCCATTTCGTCCTGATCTTCATCGTCGGAGGAGTCTTGTCGAACATGATTTCCCAAGCTCTTGCCTCCGGTATTCCTACCAAGATAGCTCGTCCTCTTATGGTCAAGGTGGCTTGTTCGAGAAGCTCTAGCGCCGGCATTCTTTCCAGCTGCCAGGGGCTCTCGCGCCGGGAGTGAAGGAAAATTCAGACTGCTCTTGCGGAATCCGGGACGAGGGGGGCTGGAGCCATCCGAATGAGATCGTGCATCATCGCCAGGTGATGCCTCGTCAGATTCGTTGTGCTTGGCTTCGACGTGTGCCGTCACGCTATCGGTTTCCACTCGGCTAGTCTTGACCGGTGAGGAGATAATCGCGGGCTGAAGCTGAGGAAGAGCATGTGAGGGTGTTGGCTCAGCGGGAGCAGAGGCTGGCTCGTCGAGCTCCATGGTGGGATCAAGTAAAGCCTCGTTTTCCACGATTGGCTCAACGTTTGTAAGACCAACGTCCTGACTTCCGAAATAGCCAGAGTCCTGCACCGGGGGTTGTGTCTTTTTTGGCACAGGTTCCTGGCTCTCCTCAACAGTAGCAAGGACATCATCGACAAATGCAGTGCCCGCCGCGTCGTTTAGGGGCTGATCCTCCTGGGCGATGCGGAATGCCTTCAGAGGAGAGACTGACGGTGGCTTCGGCGAAGTGTCGTGACGTCGAGGAGAAGGCGAGGTCGCATGGTTCGATGATTCCTTCTGTATTTGGGGAGATTGGGCTCTGAGATGCTGCGCGAAACGATTTGCCGAACTGCTTGGTGTGCCACCGAAAACATCTGACAAGGGCTGTTGCTCATCAGTAAACGGTTCCACACTGCGACCATATTGAGAGCTCACCACTCGTGGTTCGGTCGGGATCAACTTGCGCGCAGTTCGAGGCGTCTTGCCGCGAAGTTTACCGGGAGTCTTGAAGGTCTCGGCGATGTTGCTGCAACCCATCAGTCACTGCAACCAACACTAGAATTAAGTCGCGTACGTTTCATTCTCGCTAAAGATGCCAGCCATGTGCTCGTTGAGCCATGTGAACTCATTGTGAGCCGCGTACGTGAATTCGTCAACCTCAACGTCGGCAATCTGAAGGGCGGAAGCGCGCTCATCAGCAACCCATGCCGCGGAACCAGTTGGAATACGCGGTCCGCGCATTGCCGCCATCGCGCCGGTTGAAAGAAAAAAGAAGAGCGCGCGTGGGAGAGAGATGGGGAGCTGGTATCGACTATAGTCGTCTTTCGTGAATCAAAGAATCATCGGGCTTTGAATCGAGACACAATCGGAATGATGATAGAGAGAGCTTGAGAGTTGAAGAGCTCAGTCAATAACAGACAAAGAGCTTGGGGCTCTTTCCGTTTGTTTTGATTTGGGTTCTCCGAATCGGGCTAGTGTAGGTGGATACCGCAAAGGGATCGAGCTTAACCAACTCCACTGATATCATACAGAACCATTCTCCTCGTCAGCATAGGACGCAAGATCATTAACTGTGAAGGATAAATTTCCCTAGACTATTAGACACTCAACAATAACATTTTTCTCTTCTAAGCGTCTCTAACAGATTGTAGTATTTAGATACCGCGTTAAATGGTGCCTTCCAGCCAAACTTCCATCAAGTGCCCGCTACTACGATGGACAATTACCCCACAGTCAGAAGTCGCGTTCAGGGCTGTCAAGGCACGTGCTGATAAGGCGCCTTATCGGTCGCAACCCCCATTTGCTTGTTGACTTTAACTGTTGAATCACGTCCCGCGGTACTGCAGAGCGACGAAACAAAGCAACAGACTCAACACTGCCGTGAACGTTCGGCATCGACCAAGATGAGGGTGATTGAAGTAATCATTGATGTACTACATATTCTGTCGTTATTCCATGACATTTAACATGACTGACATCGATCGCAGGGCTTCAAGTCATACGCAGTGCGTACGGTGATTTCGGGATGGTAAATAGACGTCAAAACTACCCAATGGCCGCAGCTAATATCCTTCAGGGACGAGAGCTTCAACTCAATAACTGGCCTCAACGGCAGTGGAAAATCGAATATCCTGGATGCGATCTGCTTTGTTCTCGGAATCACCAACATGTCAACTGTTCGAGCGCAGAATTTACAGGCATGATTACACTGACCAGCGCTTCATATCCCCATACTAATAGTCAATGTAGGACTTGATCTACAAGCGCGGTCAGGCAGGCGTTACCAAAGCCAGCGTTACCATTGTTTTCGACAACCGAGAAACCAAGAAGTCGCCGATAGGATTTGAAGAATATGCGACCATCAGCGTGACCCGTCAAATTGTGCTTGGAGGAACTTCGAAGTACCTCATCAATGGTCACCGAGCGCAACAGCAAACGGTGCAAAATCTCTTTCAGTCTGTCCAACTCAACATCAACAATCCCAACTTCCTCATCATGCAGGGTCGTATCACCAAGGTCTTGAACATGAAAGCAGTAGAGATTCTGGCCATGATCGAGGAAGCTGCAGGAACAAGGATGTTTGAAGATCGTCGAGACAAGGCCTTAAAAACAATGGCGAAGAAGGAGATGAAGCTTGTTGAGCTCCGCGAACTACTCAAGGACGAAATCGAGCCCAAGCTCGAGAAATTACGAACCGAAAAGCGCGCATTTCTTGACTTCCAGCAAACACAAAATGACCTTGAGCGACTTACCCGGGTAGTCAGGGCTTATGACTATGTCGTATGTCAGGAGAAGCTGAAGCAATCAGCGGCAGACCTCGAGGGAAAGAAGCAGAGAAAACGGGATCTGGAGGACTCAGCAGCCCGTTTGCGAAGCGAGATATCCCACCTCGAGGAAGATGTTCAAAAGGTGCGTTCTCAGCGAGACAAAGAGCTTCGGAAAGGGGGCAAGGCTCAAGCACTGGAAGAGGCTGCGAAGAAGCACTCCAACGAGCTTGTGCGGTTAGCAACGGTCCTCGATCTGAAGAAATCCAGTTTGGCAGAAGAGGAGGAGAAGAAACTGGCTGTGGAAAAGACCGTCTCCGAGTTGGAAACCATGCTGCAGGACAAAACAACTGCCTTCGAAAACGCCAAGGCCAAGTATGATGCCGCGAAAGACGACCTCGAACAACAGAACAAAGACGCCGAGTCAAAGGAAGAACTTCTTCAGACCCTGCAAACAGGTGTCGCATCCAAGGACGGCCAGGAGAACGGCTACCAGGGCCAGTTGCAGGACGCCAGAAACCGCGCGACTACGGCCGCTACAGAGCAAGAACAGGCTAAGATTAAGATAACTCATCTTGAGAAGCGTGTTAAGGAAGAAGAGCCCCGGGCCAGGAAGGCAAAGGATCAAAATGCTGATTTGTTGCGTGATCTCGACGGGCTAAAGGCGCAAGCACAAAAGCTCGAGAAAGAGCTCGGCCGACTAGGCTTTGAGCCAGGCCAGGAAGAAGACATGTACAAGAAGGAATCCGAGTTGCAGCAGGTCGTTCGAAACCTCAGACAAGAGTCTGACAAGCTGAAGCGGCAAGTTGCTAACACCGAGTTCAACTACGCAGATCCTGTACCCGGCTTTGACAGGTCAAAAGTCAAGGGTCTCGTTGCGCAACTCTTTACCTTGGGCAAGGAGCACACACAGGCTGGCACTGCGCTGGAAATTTGCGCAGGAGGCCGCCTCTATAATGTTGTCGTTGACACTGAGGTGACTGGTACACAGCTACTGCAAAGGGGAAAGTTACGAAAACGAGTTACGATCATCCCACTCAACAAGATTGCGGCTTTCAAAGCTACAGCACAGACTATCGCTACGGCACAAAACATTGCGCCGGGGAAAGTTGATTTAGCTTTGTCTCTGGTCGGATACGACGAGGAGGTCTCTGCGGCGATGGAATATGTGTTCGGTAACACTTTGATTTGTGCTGATGCGGACACTGCCAAGAGGGTCACATTTGATCCCAATGTTCGCATGAGAAGCATCACTCTCGAGGGAGATGCGTACGATCCTTCCGGCACCTTGTCCGGTGGGAGTTCGCCAAATTCGAGCGGTGTTCTAGTCCTCCTTCAGAAGCTCAACGCCCTCACCCGACAGTTGAGCGATGCTGAATACTCCTTAAAAGAACTGCAATCGAAGATATCAAAGGAGAAGGCCAAGCTGGACCAGGCTCGCCAGATCAAGCAAGATTTGGACTTGAAAAGCCACGAGATCAAGCTTGCTGAGGAGCAGATCAGTGGCAACTCCTCTTCATCCATTATCCAGGAGGTTGAGAACATGAAATCGACCATCGCAGTGCTCAAAGATAGCATCTCCGAGGCCAAGGCCCGTCAGGCCAAAGCCAGTGCTGACATTAAGTCCATTGAAAAGGACATGAAGGACTTCGACAACAACAAGGACGCCAAGCTAGTGGAACTTCAGAAAGCTCTCGACAAACTACGCGCAAACCTAGGAAACAACACTGGGGCCGTGAAGACACTCCAGAAGGAGCTTCAAGGAGCGCAGCTCGATGCGGAGCAAGCAGGTTTCGACCTGTCTGCTGCTCGTGAGCAGTTGCAGGAAGTTGCAGTTGGTATCAAAGCGCAACAAAAGGATATCGACGATCTTGTCAAGCAACAAGCACAGCTCACCGAGACACATGACACTGTTCAAGCCGAGCTTGATGATGAACGTGCCAAGCTACATCTCTTTGATGACGAGCTTCGTGCTTTAGAGGATGCAACACGATCCAAGAATACTCGCATCGCCGAAGAGAGCCTCGAGATGCAGAAGCTGGGTCACCTTCTCGAGAAGTTCCATAAGGAACAGCAGGGTGCGGCTGACGACGTGGCCCATCTCGAAGAGGAATTCGAATGGATTCACGAAGAGAAAGACAAATTTGGCCGCAGCGGAACGCCTTACGATTTCAACAACCACAACATCGCGGAGTGCAAGTCGACGCTGCGTAACCTTACTGAGCGGTTCCAAGGCATGAAGAAGAAGATCAATCCCAAGGTCATGAACATGATTGACAGTGTTGAAAAGAAGGAAGTTTCACTCAAGCATATGATCAAGACCGTCATTAGGGACAAACGCAAGATCGAAGAGACGATTGTCAGCTTGGACGACTACAAGAAGAAAGCTCTACAGGAGACGTGGGAGAAGGTCAACGGTGACTTTGGCCAAATTTTCTCGGAGCTCCTTCCAGGAGGCAGCTTCGCCAAGCTTGACCCTCCTGAAGGAAAGACGATCAGTGACGGGTTGGAGGTCAAGGTCTGCCTTGGTAAGGTGTGGAAACAGAGCTTGACAGAACTGAGTGGTGGCCAGAGGTAAGATTTTCAAGAAGCCAGGAGACGATATCAAGTGGTCACTAACAATTCAACTTACAGGTCCCTTGTGGCTCTCTCCCTCATCATGGCTCTACTCCAGTTCAAGCCCGCGCCCATGTACATTCTCGATGAAGTAGATGCAGCGCTGGATCTCTCACACACTCAGAACATCGGTCGTCNNGACGACCGATGTTCTGAGTGTATGAAGGATGAGCGGATTTGAATATAAGGCGTCGGTAGGCTGGGAGCAACGGAGGATACTGTTGATGGTTTGGGATACCTTGTGATACCGCTTGATATAACGAGAGGCAGCCTGTGGAATCAATTGTTTCTGGATTCTAATAATATACTGTTGTTTGTGGTCATTTTTTCGGTTTTGGCCTGCTTCTAGGAGTTGCTATTGACAGATATAGACGTGGTGGCCACGTTGAAGAACGTCTATGCTCATACCCACCTCGATGTAGGACTGGAGCTCTTCAGGGGTGGTGGCTTCTGGAAACATAGCACACATTTGCATGCCCAAGCATCCCATCTTAGGAGCTCCTTCATCGACGTCGCGAAACTTTCTCAGCGCGTGATCTGGCTCTGCCTGGTGGCGGATGCCGGAATCAGGATCGACATTGGGCATTTTGCATCTGAGTTGACCTGTTAGCGGAACTTATGATAGCCATGTGTTGAGGAGTCGGTATACTGACCGTACAGTCCGACAGGCGACATCAAAGTGGCATGCTTCTTTAGTGGTGCCGTGTTTGAGGTGGATGACCTTCCAGCTCTCCTCGTCATACTCTGCATTCTGGGAGACTAGACTATGAGGTTACTAATAGTGAAGATGGAAGAACCCAAGGGGTCGGACATACTGATGATATTGGCTCGGAAACGTCGCACGTCGAGGTCCTTTATGACCTCATCCTTGGGCACTTGAGTATCCAGCGCTTGCATGCTGCTAAGGCTGATCAAATGAAGAGGGTACTATGCTCGTCAGACCCCCTATCTCGAGTCGCAACTGAGTCTTCCTTGGTACTTACAGCATCGTGAAAGTCGACGACAGGCTGATACCCGAGGGCTTCCTTCGGCTGGGCACACCGAAATACTTCCCTCTGTTGCGAAGGATCCATCCTGAAGATCCCCAGTCGGTGCCTCGCTCC
The DNA here is from genome assembly GCA_017140155.1 of Fusarium devonianum. Taxonomy (NCBI): domain Eukaryota; kingdom Fungi; phylum Ascomycota; class Sordariomycetes; order Hypocreales; family Nectriaceae; genus Fusarium; species Fusarium devonianum. The sequence continues at coordinate 15,501 of JADBHU010000613.1, forward strand.
CAGATAGCTAGCCAGCTCTGCAGGTAGTTCCCTGTCCATGTTCAAGGCTGCGGTAATCTCCTTCCAGATCTTGACATTGGCAAAGGAGTAACCTCGATCCTTAATCTCTTGGGCGCTTGGGAACGAGATGGGCAACATGAACTCCTTTTCAGGGACGGCCTGGAGCCCATGACTTAACTTGGCCAACATTCTTTGCAAGAGACCTCGCAATCCTACGTCAGTCGAAGGAAACTTCAATACCAAAAAGGCATCATCCACCTTACCCAACTGGCGGCTCGCCTTGCTGGTGTCAGGAACCCAGAGGTGGACTTTAACATTGGCGAGCAGGGGGAGTTGCCGCTGTGTAACGAACTCCCACACAGGGTCATCTTGCTGACTCTGGTCGCCTGTAGCTGTGCTCGCAGTTCGAGGTGCCGAAGTCTTCAGGTACGCAAACGTATAGAGCCGGTCATATTCCAGCCCCGTAGGCAGGACCCTGCTGCGTTGGAGCTCGATTCCGCGGCACGACTTGACCGGGTAAATGTATAGGCTCTGGACCCGCGGAGTCTGCCCTTCCCAGGCCTGGTGCTCTGGGGAGAACTGATCACGGAGGTTGCTTTGCCCGGAGGCCACGCCGACACGGGAGTGGGTCTGCCGGAGCACGTCGCTGCGGTCCACGGGGACGGGCGGGAAGAGGATGAATATGGGGACGAGGAAGGCGGCGAGGGTGACGCCAAGCAGCATAAGTGACACGGCGTCGATACGAGACAGCAGGCTCATCCCGAGGTCTGGTAGCGTCATGATCATGTTGCCCAGCTGCTGAACGAGTGCCGAGAGTTCGCCCCGCAGGCCTGCGACCAAGGGCCCCGCGTCTGCTGCAGACATATCCGTAGCTTGCTCTCCCTTATTCAGGCCTCTGAAGCTCTGGGTTCATCGGCTAGACCGACCTGCATGAACGAGGAGCCGATACTTGAGTGTGGTGCAGAATTAGGGGTTGTGCTAGAGGGACGATTCCGCTACGGCGCAACTCGGTCGGGACGGCCTTTGTGTTTGTTTTTATGTTGCTCTGTGCAACCGCCTCAGCCAAGGCCTCCAAGGACTCTTCAGTTGTTGGCTGATGACAGAGAGTTTTGTCTCTTGTTCAAAAGTGTAACAAGTTCTTGTTGTGTTGTGTTGTGGATCACATACAACGGGAATTCCGACCTCAGACATATGTGGCGTTTCAACTGGGGTTAGGATGCGACTGGGGGCTATTTCAGTCTACGAAGACTGAGGAGACGACACAAAGCATGGCACGTACGCGGAACAAAGACGATTCCAAGCAGTTTCTCCTTTAATTACATTACAATGCTACTAGGTATTTTCGTTTAGTGATAGTAATTAAAGCTCCGTCGAAATGCGTCGTTCAGGTTTCCCCTGCCAGGTTGGAGTACAGGTACAGGGTAGTACCATATGCAACTGTCAGATAGATGCAAGGTTTCAGCCATTCGGCCAGTGCCGCAGCAGTGCATTTTAATTCTATGAATACGATACCTCATCATCCATGGTCCCCAGAATTCAAGATGCAGCTGAAGCAAAGTGTCCTGCACCTATACGAGCGAACGTATTCTGTTGGTTATTATTGGACGTACGTATCTGCAAAGTTATTAAACCCCCACTGAGGTAATCTACCAATGAAACGAAACGAAACGGCAACAGGAGTCTCTCCGCAAATCGGGAACATCCAACTTATCCGTATCGCCTGTTTGCTTTGCTTGCTGATTTCTGCCGCAACCACAGAGATTGGGTTGGCAAGGCTCAAGAGAGAAATCGCCGAGCAAGGACAAACCATTCACCGAAGCTATTGTCTGTGTTGTGGGCCTTCATTGACCGTTACCTGTTGACTAATAAGTAGTCAAGTAGTGACCTCACCCGGCCTGACTATTATTGTCTTGGGTTGACTACTGGTACAGTACGTAGTCGACTAGCAATACCACCAGTAACCGGAAAAGTAAGGGAAAAAAAAAAGAAAACACCGTGATGACGGCAATGGTGTCACTTCAGCTTCACTGGGATCAGACTCATGCACAAAGGGGGAAAAAGGAAAAAAATACCAGACAGTTACTGTACTATGTATTATCTGCCCACTTCGCATGCTCGCGTTCTGTCCAAGGCCCTTAGCCAGCAATAATAATACCGGTAGTCCTGATGGTTCTATAGGCGTTGCTTTGGATGCCGACTGTCCTGTCACGGACAATCCGATCTGCTAAGTATTGCTGCATGGCCATGCAGGGTGTGAGCCTGGAGAAGTCGGAGTGTTTCCCGTCAACCCGCCAACACGGCCAGGTTAGAGCTGGACTCCAGACAGGGCTACGCCTCGGTGCCTCTCACAGCTCCGTGCTCCGGCCACTAGGGAAGGATTGCTGCATTGATCGCCCCGAGACCATCCGGAGATACTTCTGTATTCATCCAGGACCTCCATTCCTGGCTCCTGTTCACAGGCATCAGTTAGCTAGCTCGTTGGATCACCCAGGCCTATGACCAGAAGCGCAACAAAGGCGGGCGCAATCAAAATAAGGCGAATCCTAGATCCCTCCAGCTTCCGGGCTAACTACATATTCACAGAAGCTAGGTTGTTGAGGGCTGAAAAAACATCGGCCAACACCCTCTCCGAGTCCAACCGGGATATCAACGCTCGATCCGCGCATTCTCAGGCTGAAAAGCCCGCTGCTGAGGGACCCCACACAGTCCTGCAAGGCAGATCCCAGTAAATTAGAGATGAACGAGTTATGTGAGGCTCGATCTTCCTTCATCTGTCTGCTGTGCTTGTTGCCACATTCTAAAACCCTTCTCGACTTTTCTTGCAAATCTTGGGCTGTGATGGGGAATCGAAGCACGCTACACGCTGAGAAAAAACTTACAATATCATGGGAATACTCACACAGAACTGCCTGGCCTAGTGCGGAGGACTTTATGTACCAAGCAACTACGGATCCCATGCCAGCGGGCGATAATACCATTCAGTGGATCATGATGATGATGGATTCTTTCCGTGGGTAAAATCTTTAATTTTGCCCAGTACGGAGTACAGCGTCGCAGTTTTCTCACGCGGCAACCAACGGGACCAACGAGAAGGCTCCAAGGCCCCCAGCATGATCCCGGAGAGCCCCTAGGAAGCCCCAGTCCCCAGGGTTGGATCCCGCCAAGAAGACCCATCAGATTTCCCTTTCGGGCCAGAGATGTGGGAAGGATTAGAGAGCTGGGACATTCTGATACAAGACTGTAGCGACTAGTCAGCTACTAGTCTTACCATCAATTTTGGCGCTTGTTGTTGTCCCCACGTTTTGGTGGGCCTGGCAGTGGTGCTGGATGGCGTCTTCCTTCGCCTTCCAGTTGTCAGACCACTTTACCACTTACTAAGGTAAGTAGGCACTAACTAATGCGAATGGAAGCCTTCCATGAGTGACTTGATTACTTAATTTTAGTAAGCTGGTAGGTCACTGTGCTTGTTTCTCTCGCCGACGCCGATGTGGCGAGACGCCATCGTCGCTATGCCTCGATTGATGTAGTTTTGCCTGTGGGTACTCCGTAAGGTACTGCCGAAGTATTAAGTGCTTGCAGGACAAGAGGGACAGAGAGTGGAATGAAGAGAATCATTTCCCGAGCCTTTCGGCATTTTCAGGAACGTCAAGATACGTCGCAGAAGTCTCCTAGGAGTCAAGCTCACCTGTCCTTGCACCGGTGTCCATGTCCCAGCCATTAATTAAGGTACGCAATACAAAAGTTCTCGAGGCTTGGCTACCGAGTCCCAGTCCAAGACCTGCACCGTAGTTCGACCAGCTATAATGCATAGCTTATAAGTCCCGCAGCAGAAACAGATCTCAGCCTACTTCGTCGCATCTTGGCTAATGAGCCGGAGCCGGAGCCGCTGCCGCTGCCGCTGCCCAGTGGTGTTACAGAGTACAAGAACGGGCTGAGAGTGAGCAAGCAAGCGTTCTTTCGTGCCTTCGAATCCATTGTGGGGTCAACCTGACTGTTGGTTGCGAGAAAACAGTTAGACCCAGTAGAGCCAAGATCGTCATACGGGCAACATGACATGTCATCTACTAGTTCGAGCGCAGAAGTGTGACAGGCCCAGTCGGCCCGCTCAGGGCGCATACCGCATACCGCATGAAACGTCCGATGAATGTCGGCAGCCGGCTCCGAGGACTTGAAGGCGATGTCACGTGAGGTGAGACACCGATATCATCGCGCAGCAAGTCTTTGCAGGCTGCAGATGCAGAGATGGAGCCTTGCGAGGATGACCCTTGCTGGCTTGCATCTTGACCCCTAATGGGCATGCAGCAAGGGTGCTAACTAATGACAGAACATGCAGTGTTTGACCAACGGGGTATGGTTGGATGTAGCACCAGCAAGTAGGCCGCTGCTTTCGAGAGCCGGGGTTCGTGGAGTTGTCGGATAGGACCCAGCTGAGGATCAGAACGGGGAGATGCCCTCTTGATTATGCCCACTTCCGGCCAGTGCTTCAGGTTGCAGTTGGTGCAGAGCTAGGCTTGATCCGCACTGGACCCTCGAACCAGGTGGCGGTCACTTACAGTACAGTAGCTGCCTCACCTGGGGGTTTTGCCTTTCGAGTTAAATTTCTGTCATTGATGAGCACGCACGTTTTACACTACTTCTGCTTCCATCGCGCGCAAAAATAGATCGAAAGTGAGAGCGCTGTCTGATATGATAGGCTCTTTCACCACCCAGGAACCATCGTATTGGTCATCTTGAGGTGTCGGGACAAAAGTCAGTTTCCAGACCACCAATGAATGCCGAAGGCGGCGTTGTGGGCGTGCACGGCTTGGTCCAGCCACGCGACGACCCACGAGTCGCGCCAAGAGTGAGGACCTGATCTAAGTGTCACCGACGTCGTCGAGGCTTCACGCCAAACGTTTTGCTTCTCGACGTGGGCGCTTGTCAGGAGACGAGACGGATCCGGTCCATGCTGCGTACTGCGTATCGCTACTAGTCGCGCTGTCGTTGCGCTTCGGGGGCGTCCCTTCAAGGGGCCTGGCTTCAATGGAGCAAAACTGTCTCTCCGTTCTCCAGCACCCTTGTCGACGGGACCCTATCAGATCGCCAACTTCACCGTTGCATAGTACTCCGTACTTAATACGTATTTAATCAGGGGCTATTGGAAGGCGCCGAAATGACAACACGGGTAACTCCTTCCTTTCAAAGCGTATGCTTGGCCAAGGTAGTAATGAATAATGATTTCAAGTCGGTGATTGTAGCATCACCATCTGCTCTCTCCAACGTAGGGCAAGAGTCTGGGGTAATATACACGATCCTATGCCCTTAGATTCAGGACCAGCATCGCGCCTCTACACCCTCCTAATGGTTGCATCACCGCTCAGGTTGGCCCTGCCCATGGATGACCCCGGTCTGTCCTCCCATTCCCACAGGCTGGAGGCAGAGGAGGGACGACGCTAGGCGCGCGACCGGAGATGTTCAGATGTCAAAACAGGCGCCATGCGACGAACAAGAAGTTCCTCCGCGCGCCCCTAACGACGCCATGGCTGGCGGTACTCCATAAGCCTATGAGCCTTTCAGCTCTATCGCCGTCCCTCGTCAACGTCCTGTTGACCCCATGGCGCCGAGCCGGTCTTCCATCGGCCTGAATGGAGTGGCGGCAAGCCAAGCGCAAGCCCCGACTGGAGAGACTGATTGACCGTCGACATGAAGCTCGTCGGTACTGTAATGTCCATTGTCAATCAACGCATGTAACAGTCATCTGCTCGTGCCTCCATGGCATGTCATAGGCTTTTCGAAACAATATCATAACGCCGCCGTTCCAACTTCCGAGACTGGCAAGCAGCTCGAGTCGGCGAGTCCGTTTTCCGCTGTCTTAAGCTTCGCCAAGAGAAGAACAGCTTCACGAGTCTCTTGGATGTCTGCTATGCGCCCGAGTCCGAGCAAGCGGTTCTCCCCCGTTAGATTTCTCCTCAGAGGCTAGAGACCATCAGACAACGGCACTCCTAGTGCGGCTAAGCAGAACGGCATTTTGCCTTCGCCCAGGGGCGAGAACCAGGCCCAGAATATCGGGTTTGCTGCACCATCAAGAGGCGGAGTTGGTCACGGAAATAATCCCAGCCGCCCCAAAACAAATCCAGAAATCTGGAAAAAAACACAAAGAGAGCCGTCAAGACCCAAGGAGGTGGCCAGGGTGGTGCTCCTTCTACTCCCCTCCCCTCCCTCCTACGGTCTACCCAAGCTCAGCCCGCCCCGCGCTCTTGTTTTGCTAGGTTGGTCATAACATCATCCATTCTGCCACCCAATCTTTATTGCTCATCCCTGGCGCATCGATCACCGATTTAATCAACCACGCCGGGCACTTTGTTGTTGCTACTACATCTCATCGTTGCCAGCTCCGTCATTGTTACCCACACCGGTCTCCTCTGCGCAGAAAAGTACTTGTCGTGTGTACATCGCCATACCCCTTGGCTCATCACGGGTTTCGCCTGTCACCCTTACACATTCACTTCCTCTTTTCGCCTGCTACTTTGCCTACTTTGGCGTTACGGCAGCTTCAGTCACCTTCGTTCTCAGTCAGTGACGCTTCGCCAGAGCCTGCTCGAGCCTTGGTATCCTCTTACACACACCCTGGTGGCTCCGCTCATCATTACACCCACTTGATCACTCATTCGGCCATTCACACCGGTTCAATCCCGAAGAATCCCCTGGCTGGTTCCGCCGTTCCGTTCTGGAAGCAAGCGTCTCAGTATACACGGACGTTCCCTCCCTGAAGGTTGTTCGATCTGCTGCTGTCGAGTTTCTCTATCGCCCTATTGCTGGACATCGCAGCGTTGCACCCAAGCAAGGAACATCTCTCTGCAACCAGTGGCCTGCTCATCTACTTATCCTCGGCCGTGGATTTGCCCCCTCACCGGGCAGCCAAAAGGCACAAGCTTAAACTCTTGGCGGTCTCTCGAGACCCACGAGTCTGGGCTGTCCACTGATCAACGGTTGACACTGCCAGGCCTGCATGCGACAGAGCCCTCCTCACGCCAGGATATAACGGTTTTCTGAATCCATCTCCATCACCAAGGGTCGGCCAACTGCTTGGCTGAAACCCCTCAGGGACTCTTGTATCTGGATAGACATCCCCTTCTTCATTCTGCGGACCTGGAATCACCAACCTCTGCCCTGATTGGTGAAGGCTCGAGGTTCATCCAGCGGTCAATCTCTCCTCTCTGTCGCACAGTGAAAGAGCCCCTCGACCACCCAGCCGCGACGCATGTCCTTGCTCTTGTTGACGGACCCTCTTACAATACAACCATCCCACCTCTCCCCTCAACAGCAACCAAACAGTGTCCTGGCAAACCACGTTTCACTAGGTCACGGACATCTTTCCGCTTCCTGGATCTATCCGCTGTGTGAGCGAACTTGACAAAGAGTGACTCTTTGGCTTTCGGTTGCCGCGCTCCTGCGAGCAGTCCCTTACTCTGGCCCTTACGCCATTGAGGAACGCATTAGCACGCCACTACCACACTGCCTGTTTCCAAACCAAGGTCATCGTTCAAGTCTAGGCCGCGCTCATAGCCACTGCTATTGGTTGGCGACAGACATCAACAGCCTGCCACAAGATCTGTTTTACCAGCTCTTCGTCGTCCACGTCTTGTTGAAACTGACCCTCGTCACTAAATTTTCGCAACTGGTGCATCAAGCTCGAACCACCCTGAGCACATGGGGCTGGTGAAGCATCGGAGTTTGTATTGAAACAGGCGTCTTCTTATGTTGCGCTATTGGGAACCAAAATTCCTGTTCACTAACAAGGACCATCGCCGGCAAGCATGCGAAGTGCGCCCTGTTTCAATATCTAATCCACGACACCTTTTCTCTGCGGGTTTGAAAAAATCGGCCCTAACCGAGTTGCTTATGGTTTATCCTTCATCATGGGAGACTACTACCACCACTTTCTTTCGTCCATGTCGGGGGCTGGGATGAGCCCAGCTTCATCCTCAGAGGAAATGCTTGACCCCCGAATCCACGCCCCTCCGTTCCCTATGGCGTCCGCTTCAATGCCTGGGCCTTATCAACAAATCGGGTACTTCACAGGCTTCCCGGATCCAATGATGTTCAACACAGCCAAGTCCCAGAAAGGTCGCCGAAAGTCTGCGGCTGGCACTCCAACTGCTGTTGACCACGTCAAGCATCGACGAACACGGTCTGGCTGCTTCATGTGCCGCAGCCGAAGAGTTAAGGTATGTATTAGATACACACTTACTGGGTTCAGAAAATATCTAATATATTCAGTGTGACGAAAAGCGACCAATCTGCGAACGTGGGTGCAGCCCGGTATTGTCTTGTTGGTCTCGTGTTAGTGCTAACACTGCGAAGGTTGTAAGAAGGGCAATCGAGAATGTGTCTACCCAGACCCCCCTTCATCGAAGGGCTCCTCAGTTTCCAGCAGCAAATCGAAAGATCCTAATGCCTTGACACAAACGACAAGTCCCTCTTCATCAAATGCCGAAGAAGACGAAGACACAGAACAGGAGAACAAGCTCCAGACGATTCCCGACGAAGACGAAACAGGAGACCAGAGCTCGAAATCCTCTGCTCTCTCTGCGCCTTCTAAAAGCCCATCTCCCTCAGTATCGATGGCAACACCGAGCAGTCTACCAGCTACGCACCCTTCGGCCGATTTTATAGCTCATTCAGGACAGCCCGACTGGTCACATCTACCGCCCGAATACCAGCGATGTCTTACTTTCTTCGTCGAAAACATCACCAACTTCCATTATTGCCTTCCTCTCGACCCTGATGAATTCTTCAAGACAATTTTGCCCAGCGCAGCCACTTATCACGAACCGCTGCTTAATGCGGTCGTCGGATTCTCTGCGTACCATATTACACTGCAAAACCCGCAGGGAAAGCTCCAAGATTTCTTGCAATACTATAACAAGAGCGTAACTCTCTTACTGAATATGCTGAAAAGAAAGGAGGAGCCCAATGTAACAACTCTGTTGACCATATTGCAGCTTGCCACAATCGAGGTATACTCAGCAGACGTCTGTAATTGTCCACCATTTATCATTCTAACCGCTCTTTAGGAATACTTTGGCGACTGGGTCAACCTTATGGGACACCAGAAGGCAGCATTCGAAATCTTGACCAGTATATTTACCCCCGAAACAGTGATGCAAACTCCGATTGGCCGCATGTGCTTCAACTGGTACGCTCGATTCGATATTTTTGTTGCTCTTATGGGGGGTTTCCCGACCGACCTGCCCCGTGAATGGTTTGTAGCCATGGTGGACTTCTACAGGTCGAAAATAACTGCACATCCAGCAGAACTACGTTGGAAGATCGATGATTGGTCCGCACGACTCCGCCTGATCTCTTACGACATGTCGATCTTGTTCGCTCGAGGTAGCAGAGACCAAATTTCCCCTGAGGAGTTCGTCAAGGAGCACGATGCGATAGATATACGACTTGTGGAATGGAAAGAGAAGCGCGATCCAGCCCTGTTGGACACAAAACACCTCGTCACGGATTTTCCATCACCAAAAGCTCTTGATCCGGATGATATCGTCAATCCTTACACCGTCGGGATCCTCTACGACTTTCCGTTATTTACTGCAACGATTCTGTGTGCGGAGTGGAATAGCATAATGATCATGCACAAGTGCCAATCATCGGGCACGAGACCAGATGTTTTGTTTACTGATCTTAACCGCCATGCCTACAGAACCTGCCAGTACTTCGAAACTCTCGAATGTTGGCCCTCGACTCCTAGAGGCGTCTTGGTTCTGACACAAGCCTGCATTGCCATTGCGGCACTATTCCTCCCTCAGGATGCACGGCACCACATGTGGTTCCGCCGAAAATTTGCTCTGCTTGAGAGTATGGGGTAAGGACATGAATGCGGTTACGACCAGCCCAGGAGTTGACAAGGATCAAGTGCTGATTGATTGACAGATATATACACCCTCTCACACTTCGAACCAAGATGGCTGAGTTATTTCGAGAGCCATCATGCGTCCATTGGTGGTTGCCAGACGGTGAAGGTTTCAGCCCTGTTTTGCAGGACATTCGAAACTTTGCCGATGAGCGGAATGCTGCGGCCGTTACTGCTCAGCAAGAAAACCTTCGAGAGGTCAGACATATTTTCGCGAAGTTGTCGTTGATGGATGAAGCAAACGCACCGGCAGGTCCTGGCCATGGACCTTCGTCGTAACAACAAGGGTAAAACGTGAGCGCGAAGTTGATGCGAGCCTCGTTTACATTCATCACCCTTCTTCGAATGGATATCACGCTTATGGCTTGATGTAGGATCAACGTCCTGGTCTGACATTGTATGCCACTTGTTAGACATGTCCTTGTGTCAGTTTGGGGG
>JADBHU010000614.1:0-18846 GCA_017140155.1 Fusarium devonianum
AATGATTTCTATAGTATTTTAGTAGTAATTCCTTTAGAAGAGACCTTCCCGTACCCCGCTCATACCCCGCTCGTACCCCGCTCGTACCCCGCTCGTACCCTCGTAATTAAGTGAGGAAAAGTGGGTCTGGTACGCGATGGTAGCCCCTGCGCAGTCAAGGAGATGCGGCGTACGTACCTATCCGCTGGGCCTCGACTCATGGCAACGTTGCCGCACGTCACAACTAAGGCGTTCCGCGAGCTCAAGTTCTTGGAAGTACTTGGCACATTGTGAGCTTGGAATGCAGTAGGAATAATGAGGAATAAGCCACCCATCTCATATGTGACAAGAGTGGAGGGAGACGTTGCTCTCAACGGACGCCGATCTCGTCATCAACTATCACTTAGCTGGAAGAGAGGCAGGGCTAGAGATAGTTCGAGTTCGTGTAAAAGTGTCAGCTGTCAACTTATCTGCAATAAATGCCCTCGAAGCCTCCCATCCCCTCGACAATGTGCAGTTACAGTATCCTCTTCCAGACCGACTCCTGTTTTATCCAAGAACGTTTCTACGACTTCTCGCAAACAGTCGGCGGATAGCTTCTCTCTCTTCGTTTGCAAAATATTCACTTTACTCAAACACAACATCATGAAAGGCATCTATGCGTTGGCTCTGTCCACGCTGCCTGGAGTTGTGGCTGGGGACGGCCTTATCGCCAGACGCAGAGGGGCCGAATTGAATCTCAGAGCGGTCCATGAAGATGACGGTCCTGCTCAACTTGTAGAGCTCAAGAAAAGAGCTACATGCGGCAAAGGCATCGGAGCATGCCCCAGCGGCCAGTGTTGCTCTGCATCAGGCTACTGCGGCACATCTGAGAGCTACTGCACTTCGCCGCAGTGTCAACTTGCCTACAGCAATGGGAAATGCGATTCAAAGTAAGTAGAGTTCGTATCGAATGGATCAATACGTTCTAATAATTTGGTTAGCGAGAGGCCAAGTGGCGAATCCACGGCAAATGTCCCCAGACAACAATCTGGCAACGTTCCGTATAGTATGCATCTCTGCTCCGACATCAATTGCTTCAATCTAACCAAGGGAACAGATGTCTACATCACTAAATGTGCCCAGCCCGGTACTATGGCACTCACCTTTGATGACGGTCCTTACATATATACCGACCATGTTCTGGACGTTCTCGAACAGAACAACATCAAGGCGACATTCTTCATCGTTGGCAACAACCTTGGAAAAGGCCGGATCGACGACGAGTCGACAGGGTGGCCCACAGTCCTTCGAAGGATGCACGCTGCAGGACATCAACTCGCTTCTCACACCTGGGGCCATGAGGACCTCACTGCCGCGACTGTGGAAGTTCGTCAGCAGCAGATCATCTACAACGAAATGGCATTCCGCAACATCTTTGGCTGGTTTCCCAAGTATCTGCGCCCGCCTTATGGCACCTGCAACAGGGATTCTGGATGCTTGGATTACGTTACCAAGCTTGGTTACCATGTTATAAACTGGAACCTCGATACAAAGGACTATCAGAACGACTCGCCGAATGAGATCCAGACGAGCAAGAACATCTTTTTCTCTGGCGTGTCAACCGATGCCAAGACAAACAGCTACATCGAGCTGAGCCATGATGTTCACCAGCAGACGGCTTACAACCTGACTATGTTTATGATAAACACCATAAAGAACAGGGGGTATCGTGCTGTGACGGTAGGAGAGTGTCTTGGGGATGCGCCCAGTAACTGGTACGTCGACGCCAGTGGGACCAAGGCCGGCTGTTCAACGACCAGTAAGTATTCTGACTCTGAATCTGTGTATTTCGGGCTTCTCTGGAAGACTTTGCATTCCACAACCTATTCCGCATACTGTCGAAGTCTATATGCTGTTGTATGACATTGATGGATAACTTGCTGACACATCGTGAACAGGTATCTCCCCTAACTCCCCAAGTCCTTCATCCAGCGCCACTTCGAGCAATCCGGCAATGACCAAGGACGGTACTTGCGGAGCCAAGAAAGGTGGCCTCAAGTGTACCGGCTCCAAGTACGGAGACTGTTGCTCTTACACTGGCTTCTGGTATGTCAAAGCTCCATGCATCTGCTGCAGAAGACAATGACAACTGACCATTCCCAAGCGGTTCAACTTCCGGATACTGTGACGGTGGATGCCAGTCCGAGTTTGGGAAGTGCAATACGTGGGATTCTAGCAAGGGCTTGATTGTCTCGGATAACGGCCTCTGCGGCGACAAGTATCACCAGACGTGCAAGGGATCTCGCTACGGGAACTGCTGCTCCAAGTATGGCAACTGGTAAGTCTTTCGGCCCGTGTGTTTATCTGCAATGGCGCTAATGATGGTTTCAAGTGGGAAAACGGACGGATATTGTGGTACAGGATGTCAGGGCGGCTTTGGGCAATGCTCTTAATCAGAGGGTTTTCGCGATGGAGGTGGACTCCTATAATCTGGCAGATAACGTTTAGTTACCTACTTGAGCCGTTTTGATGTTCGTTGGTGGATGAGTGTTACAAGAAGTTTTTCTGTTCATCTTTCATAATTCAAATTTTACGTCTCTCATCCGAAGATATTCATGGATATCCTGTGGTTTCGGGTCCAAGTATCCCTCATAAACTAGCACAGTATGTGCACATTTGTTTTGCTGCTATCAAACGATCTTATAGCCACTCGTTCGCCGCCAGCTTACAGTTCAGTACTTGCCTTCATTACCTTGACCAGGCTCGTCTCTCATATATAGTGGCACGCCATGGTAAGGATATAGGGAATCACTGGTAGCTCCATTAGTCGTATACAACCCGCTTGAAAAACTCGACAAGGCGTGACGTACGATCCTTCGGAACTTCCACAAGGCTCAGGGCCCTTGGAAGATCCCAGCAGCCAACGCCACAGGCCTTGGTCATGTCCTATGGTAGCACAATACCCTCAATACGCCTCCTGGAGGATCCGTTTTATAACCAGACAGCATCTAATACCCTGCAACGCCCTCGGGATATTGCATCCACGGCAGAGATGTCGCGGATCTAGCCATCCACGCGGTTGGTCTGCACGCAGCCGCCGCATCGCACTCGAATATTCCGCCTTGTTTACTAGAATCGGAACAAAGGGGCTTCCCGAGGGCAATGTCCCCTGTAAGCCCGGGTATCGACATATCTCCAACTCTTGAAACCCCGTGGCCATGACATTCAGAGCGCAGACTTCAGAGCGGGAGGCACGTTGCTTCGCTTGTCCCGCCTTGCAGCTGACTAGGCTCTTGGATGCGGGTGCCAAACAACGTTGGTCTTGGTAGACACCACAGCTTGGAAACGCTCACAGAGCTTTTCTATGACGACCGGGGGCTACCACGTTGATGTTGCTCAGAGCGGATCACGCATCTCTAATCAATCTCGTTCTCAGCCATCCGGTTGCCTGTTATGTTTGCGCAACCTTTTCATGTATGAGGTTCAAAGTAGGCATACCAGCCTCGTCATCGCCCGACGGTAGATAATGGCAGTGGATTAGGACCAACATCCATGTCTCACTCATCTTGTGTGATTCAAGAGATCTGCAGCCGGCACGGTTACCGCCGAGATTACCCCAATATTTCTACAACGACAGACGCCAGAATCTGTGATTGTGATTCATGTTGGTGATGAGCCTTTGCTGGACTTGGGCAACGAATGAGAGGAACCAAAGTCAAGAGGCTTGGACTGTCGTTACCAGGGCGTCGGAACGGCCAACGCCGTCTTCAGCCAGCAAAGTTTGCCAGTTGAAACGGCTGGGCCTTACTAGCTCCATGGAGCTGGGACTGCATATCCCGGCTGTTGGGTGGTTGTTGGTGGAGGATGCTGCCGATGCCTTCAAGCGCGGTTATTGCTCTCTGCAGGCCATAAAGATGGCTGTGGCTTGGCGTTGGAAAACAAAGTGACTGTCTCACTACCTACGTAAGAAACAAAATTGCGGGCTTGAATTGGGGATCCGCTCTGTCGAGTATGTGTCTGGCCCATGGCTGTGAGACTGACTCGCTTCTACTTTGGGCGGCTGTTATGCGAGGCATCTCTACTTGGTAAAAGACAAGGCTGGAAAGGTAGCGCTCTTTTGTGACACCCTCATCCATGCTCTGTGAACTGGCTGCCGCGCTTTGGTTTTGTTTGAACTCGCATGTAACTCAACGCTTCGTCCCTTGCCTCGACGAAACCAACACCATCGCCAACATCGCAACCCGCCTCCTTCATCTCGCCACCACAAACAGGATTCATTGCAGAAAGAAAAAGAAAAAAAAAGACCCGAAAAAAGCAACTCCAAATCAACGCGCTGCTGCGGGTCGTTTGGTGCAGATACCCAGCGCGTGGAGCCGGTGTGCTCCAAGGGTCGATGTTTGCTACCAACTTACAGTGTGCGAGGCGTCACCAGCCAGGACCGGAGACGCCTCCTGATAATCGTCATATGGAAACATGCGTCCACGAGGCCCGAGCTCAAGGGCCGCAGTCGATGGTCAATGGGCTACGAGATGGAGCGACGAGTATGCCGCACGTACGAGTCTAGTAGTGTAAACGACTCTCGACGGCTAGCAACTTTTCTTCGGCTACAGGGGGCACAGGTGAGATGGGCTGGTGCAAGGGCGTGTGACTATTTTCAGTTATAGCAGAGACGGTCGGTAAAAGTCATGGACCAGCTCCATCAGCAGCCATAAATGTACATGGTAGAATAGGAAGGTAGAAGCAAGTAGCGGAGACATATACATTTCGGTGGTTTCTTCGCTGCCCCCCGAAGCATTTATACACACCCCTCTGAATGATCTATCTTCAGTCCTAGAGAAGACATTTGGGAACCACATCCAGCCCTATTAGGAGAAGAGCTCTAACCCCCTGTGGCCTCCGACCGTACACAAGTGTGTCGCTGAACACACAGAAACTTTCAAACCCCAAAACTCGGCCATTTCCTCAGGCCAAAGAAACAGAAAACAGTAGTGAGAAAAACAGATAAAAAGTGGCAAAGTCCAAGGTAAACGAAACATCCTTTGCGTGCGCCTTCATGAAGGGGTAGTAGTAATCTCACCGAGCCCTCAACTTGTGGGCTCATTTCCCTGAACGCCCTGAACAATCCGCAGCTTGTCATCAAACAACCCTGAAGAACCTTGCACGACCGACCTGCTGAGGAAAGCCGCTCTTCGCAGTAAAAAGAACCAATTTTTCGTTTTGAGTGTGCTCGTAAATTGGGCGCTGCGAAAGCTGTGAGCCGACACTTTTGTGTTGCTAACCCGCAAAGCCTTGGCCGCGACTCCGTGAAGAAGCCGCGGTGGCACGCGGTAAGATGCCGTGCTCAACCGCCCCGCTGTGGGGAGTTCATCCCAATGCGATCCTCGCCGGGAGGAAGCTGAAAAGGGACCTGGTTCGCAGCGTGCCCGATGCCTGCGCCATGACCCTACATGACGGTCGAGGCTAGCAGGCGCGACTCAACGTCGTCCATACCCATACCGTCCATGCGCGGCCCTTCCATTCCTTGAAGTCTGGATTCAATAGCCTGGAAACGAGGCTCGTACCCTCCTGCTCGCGCTTCGAGATTCTCCATCCGCTTCTCTATGTTATCGAGGCGCTGTTCGATGCGCATCAGACCCTGGGCCATGTCGTGGTTGAGTCGATCGAGCTTGTTGGTGAAGGATCGGATGGAGGTGGCCAGCGGCGCGTTCTCCTGGCCAGGCGTGCCGGCGGGGACTCGAGGCTCATGGTTGTGACGACCTTCCTGAATCGCAAATCGCCATTGATTGCCGAGCTGGACTTCGCAGACAGCTTTTGCGCGGAATGGGCAGTCGATCTTGCGCGTCGAGGGGTTGCGCTTCTTGGCGGTACTGTTGTACTTGACACCACCGCGATCGCAGACAAGGTCGTAGCGGGTAGGCTTTCCGTCGCGGTAGTTGGAGGCGCGTAATTTCACAATCCCGTAGCCTTGATCCTTGGCGACGCGCTGGACAGAGGCCATCAAGTCATCAAAGGTCCTGAAGATGCCTTCTGGTGGGGGTAATAGCGCTGGAGGTGGTGTATTCGGCATGATAATTGCTTGAGCCAGGGTGGCGGTTTAACGGGGAAAGCTGGGGAAAGCGGAGAGGGCAAATAAGTTGCCAGATGAGAAGAACGTGAGAGCGGTATAAGAGGCTTGGGCGAGAGGCGCAAAAGATATCGCGTTTGGGCGAGAGCAGCTGTTGGTCGTGGTCGCGGTGGTATACCAGGTGTATGTACGTATGCAAGAGGCTGGGCTGTGAGGACTTTTCCAATCCGCACTGTCGAACAAGTATGGTCACTTAACAAGGTTTAGTGTTGATCCGGTCCGGGCGAAGCGGTCCACTCAGCGGCCAAGCCTGGAGCAAGCAAGGGAGGAGGGGCCGGGCGCCGGGGCAAAGGTACGTACAGTTGCTGCGGCAAGCTTCTTTTCACGCGTCCTGTCGAGAGGCGGGCGGCTCGGTGCAGATGAGGGAACAGGGAACAGGTAGCCTAATTATGGCGTGGGAAAAGGTGCGAGTGAATGAATTTGTGAGAGACAAGATCAGACAAGGTTCTATAGCTCCAGATGGCTGATGGGCGTTTTGTTGTGTGAGAGTGCTAAGGAGATGTCTCATCAGAAGTCATCGGGTTGCCTTGATATATGTCTTGCGAGCGTTGGTGAGAAGCTTCATCCAGGGCGATGAATTGGGTTGGTGCGGGACAGGGGAACGAGTGACTTCAACTGGTACCTGCGAGCAAGGCGCGTCAAGCACGTGATGGACTGACAATTGAGTGTTTGGTTGACGGGCTGGCGCAGCGATGCGGGCTCGCACGAAACGGATACAAGAATGTTTCGAAAACCTGCAGAAACAAGAGCCCAGGCTTGTTGGTTGAAGGTATTCTCAGTGAAGCACTGCTGTTTCTTTGACGGTTGCTTGCCTCAGCTAGATCGACACGGTGCGGGCTTACCCAGAGTGGCCGTTACTGGTCCCTTGCTCGAGGCTCGCCTCTGATATTACCTGGCTACCTTACCCGAGATATGCGGTAGCACCGAAACGTCAAAGCTTCCTACTTCCTTGCCCCATGTCAGAGACGCAGAGAATCGGCTTTCATATCCATCCCATTCCGGCTTTCTAGAACGATTCGCTGCACCGGTAGCGCTTTTCCTGTTCTATTCATACGTATCCCCATTATACATAGTGTAGAAACAGCCTTGTGCGCTATCATTGGCTACACCTACCAGCAGGTAGCTATTGCCCTCAAAGCGTCGTCTGGCTGTCTCATCTATTCTCGGCCAGCTGCTGTCTGGTGTTTCTCTTCGACACCCTCCATCTCGGATATCACACTACTCGTCGTGCAGGAGAGCCCAGCAACGGCACTGATTGCTGCCATGAGCCAGCAGCCAGCCACTCAAAATACAGCCCAGGCGCCAGATGCAGCTGGCCAGGATGGCTGGGATGAAGCCCGTCTCGAAGAAGCCATGCAACGGCTCAAGCTTCTGCACATCAAGGTAATGGTGGTTCTAAGATAAGAAACAGAAGTGCAAACTTGCTGATCCGGCTCTCGTTTCAGGTCCGGCTCTTGCGGGACACCATCCCACGCATGATCGAGCCGCTTCTACAGAAGCAGCCCTCACGTAGGCAGCCCCATTTCCTGGTCTGAGAGCGACCTTGAGCTGATGCATTGATCGCAGCCGACGCCATGTTTGCCGCCTTTATGAAGTCGGTTGATGAAGCGCAGGGCAACGTCAAGGAGTTTCGCGACTTAATGCGTGACGATACCAGCCAGGAGGTATTTGCGCAGGTCAAGAAGAGAGAGGAGGAAGAGCCTGAGGGCATCGTCCCCTGGCGGCATGAGGATCATCCAGACTGGTTTACAATGGACAAGAAATGATTGACCGAGCGTACGATATGATTTTCTTTTGCGGTTATTCTTGACACGAAATCATGAGATTTTGCTTGTTGCGGCTCCGGGCTCTGATCAACGTCAGAACGAGTCTTGGTGAGCTTAGCATCCCCAATAGAGCGGCTGCCTTTAGCGGCACTACAGTGTTGCGTTGAATCGAAAACTACCTCAATTTGCCCTTGGCATTTTCTCTAGAGTCGGCCAGCAACTGTCCTTTGATCATCCAACGGTTACTCGATGAACATTTACGGAGGGTTTCATCAACCTACACGACATTTGCCTACATCAAACGTTGAGGTCGCCATGATAATCCGGACTGAAGTTGGAATGGCCCAAGACTCCTTCGATTCCAAGAGCAAAGGTATTGCTGTTCGCCCGTCGGCCTTTTCTTGTGGAGCAGACCGGATAATCCATCATGTTCTCTGTGCTCCAAAAAGAGGGAGGGAGCGTTGGCGTCACGTGAGCTTTCCGGGCAGTCCACTTCCCCACTCTGATTCGTCGGCTTAGCGGGCACAGAGAGTCTTCCCACCCACACAAAATTTCCCACAATCTCGAAATTCCTCCTTCTTGGTGAGATCCTCATTGCAACTCCCGACGACCACCAGCCGCCAAAATGGTTTCCCAACGAGTCACTTACCGCCGCCGCAACGGGTGAGTAACTGCCAGCACGAGCTCGATATTGACTCTCGAGACATTCTTTCTGCGACGGCCGTGACTGACGAGATCTTTTCGCACAGCTACAACACCACCTCCAACCGAACCCGAGTCATCAAGACTCCCGGTGGTGACATCCGTCTGCTGCACATCAAGAAGCGCGGCACTGTTCCCAAGTGTGGTGACTGTGGCTCCAAGCTCTCTGGCGTAAGTCGACCTCGACAGCGAACAACTCCCTTTGCGACATGGTGGACAGGACGAGATGGCAACGACGAGTATCGAACGGCTCAGATCAGAGGACATGAACATACACAACATCCAGGAGAAAGCAAAAGCCCACGCTGCTTGAATACTCTAGCGAAGCGAAAACCTCTGTTCAGCCCACTTGCTCCTGTCATTTCGAAACCATCCACCACTGCGAACAACTTCTCTCGGCCCTCCCACAGAACTTACAAAACTAATTGTTTTACCTCATTAGATCCCCGCTCTCCGACCCCGCGAGTACGCCCAGATCTCCAAGCCCAAGAAGACCGTCCAGCGCGCCTACGGTGGTTCGCGATGCGGTAACTGCGTCCGGGACCGCATTGTGCGGGCTTTCCTCATCGAGGAGCAGAAGATCGTCAAGAAGGTGCTGAAGGAGCAGGAGCAGAGCCAGAAGAAGAAATAAATGCAATCTCCATTGCCGGATTTGGCTTTCTGCGCGGGAAGGGCAAGGAACTCTGGGGACTCGGTTCATTGCTTTGGTGTTCATTAGGGCAAAAGGGACTGCATGATACATCGGGCTGGGGCCGGAATGGCTGGCCGTCTGCCGTCTTTAGGACTGCTACTTTCCTCTTGGTGGTTTGAATGAAAAGGACATCAAGCTGGCGTGGACTGTGCTTCTGTCGTACATGAGTGATGCGGGGAGCTTTGCAAAACAAAATGGTGATATTCGATCGCGGCTGCAATTGTATTGCCGGTGCAAGTAAAATTCCTTTCACGCGCTATAATCGACCTACGATTGTCACCTGAAGTACAAAAACTCTTGGATCATTTTGGTGATGCAATTTGCAGTAAGGGTCTGTCGCGCATAAGGTACCTAGCCTGCCACCCATAAAAATCTCCATGACGTGCAGGGCCCGGAAAAATATCCATCCCCACGTTCAATCCCTCTTCCAGATCTCAACGTCGAAGTAGCATCTATACCAATTCTCCGATCTAGCCAGCAATCGCGTACTTTGCGACGTGCTTCTTGATAGGACGATTGCCGCTGCCCTTTAATCATGCCTTCTCGAAGATTCATCCGGCCATGCAGCGCGCAGCGCGCCGTTCGCCAGGCTGTCCTCCAGACCACGGGACCATCAGGTCATTCCTCATTTGCAGCTCTACGAGCCTCGACCCCGACACTTTCGCAGTCTTTCCAACCGACTCCCTCTTCCCGCCGACCTTTCCACTCAGCCCTGACCCTGAGAAAGGAACAGACACCGCCGGCCCATCCTCCTCCGACCGACTTTGGCGAGCTCGACGTGCTTGGTAATACGCCCGTGCCTTCGACCTCGGTCGATGTGTGCATGTACGATGGTTTCGGCCTGAACAGTGGCGTCACGATTACGGATGGCAACGGCGTCTTACTGGTAGATGGGGAGGTGTTCAACTGGCGGCCGTGGGAGGCAAAGGGCTCGATGCATCTTGTCAATAAGAAGGGACAGTTCGAGATACCGCCGCAGTCATTTGCTCTGCTTGATCTCCTGTGGCCTCGACCAGGTGCGTTTTGCTCTTTTCTAGACACTGTTATGTTCCCTCTGCTATGCGTGCTGAAGGGACAGGATCCGTGAATCTTGCTCGACTAACTCATTGCAGACCTCCTGATCATCGGCGTTGGCCCTTCCATCATGCCGCTAGCCCCCGAGACGAGGCGGCACTTGTCTGAGCTGGGCATGCGAGTCGAGATTTTGGATACACGAAATGCGGCTTCGCAATTCAACTTATTGGCGACAGAGAGGGGAGTGTCAGATGTGGCAGCTGCTCTAATACCGATTGGATGGCAGGATGGCGTTGGAGCCAAATAATGAACGGGCCACTTGTAAGAAGCTCATGGAGGCTTCTGAAAACTGTACATGTACGTGTTGTAAGATATGACTCGGGGTTTGGTATATTTGCATGATATCCGATTGTGGACGATGGGCAAGGGCTTGTCTTCTATGACGCTCGAGATGTATGAGTATATGTGGACAGGTACAGATTTCATATAATCCTCTATGCCTGATGATCATATGGGTTAATGAGCTATCATGTGCGGATGAGTGTGTTTCCAGGTTCGAGGCCATGGAGGAAGTTGAAGTCATAACGTAACACTTAATGCTGTTATAAAAGTGCTAAACACCGCTAGTTTCAGCCACCCAACATCCGGTAAACCCATTCAATGGGATCGAGACTTTATACAAACTACAGCAGGCCAGATTATGAAATAGGTAGGATTAATACTGAGTCAAACTGGCGTTATTTTGACAAAAATCAGCACAACTCAGTCTGTTTCTAGGGTAGGTAACTACTTCGTTTATCGTGAATATTAGCTAAGCAAAAGATCAACCCCATACCACCTCCTGCACACTTGATTCGCTCCCGAGCTCCTTCCAATGATGAACCCTTTGAGGCCCAGGCGCGATGATGCAATGCCACGATTGGCTGCCCAACTTGATACTCGCTTCCTCGACAGACTCAATTCCAAGATATCATCATCGCCAATTGAAGCAAATTGAGAGAAAAGATCGAGCGCCCCGCCCCTGGACCTATCAGATTCAGCCTTAGATCACGACACTTCAAGACACCTGCGCCGTCAGTGAATTTTTCTGCCCGGCGCGTCCTGACCGCGATTTCCGTGGGGCCCTAGGGTCGACGACGAGGTCTCAAAACCCAGGCCTGGGCCGCTCATCGCTCATAGATGGCCCAACCGACTCTTGGCCTCCGCACCGAGTTTTCATCTCAATTACTCAGGTGAACCTGGTACTACAGTCCTCATTTTGTATTCCCTGGAGGCGTTCTGTGCCAACTGCACAACGGCGCGACGCAAACTTCGAGTTACTCTTGTTATACCGGGTTGGTGACTCAACTTGGATTCAAAATTCGGATACAACCAGGGCCCACCAAACGAGCTCAGCGTTCGATTGCAGCGTCATCAATTCATTGCAGCTTAATCGCGAATTCCTCCACTAATCGATTAATCCTTGCGACAATATCGCATCACCATCATATACCACCACCCCCTGCAATCATACCTGAGCGCGCTCTACAAGCACATCATGACAGCTCCTCTCTCCACGACCCTCCAGCAGGCCATGGACTCCACTGATCCTCACCTCACGGACCCTTCCCTCCTCAAGGATAACTCAGAGTTCAAATCATACAAAACCAGCCAGTTCGAGTATTCTGGGATTCGAGTTTTCTATCGACGACATGCCAAAGCTGATCAGCTACCCAAGAACCCTGCGCCCTTACCACTGCTGGTGTTCCTCCACGGTCTTGGCGGATCCGTTGCTCAATTCCACCCATTACTGAGCAGCCTAGCAGACCTGGCCCCCTGCTTGGCAATTGACTACCCCGGATGCGGGCGGTCCGAGTTCTCGGTCACCAGTTGGGAAGCTTATACCACACAAGCCCTGGTAGAACTGCTAGAGATCATCATTGAGGACTACCGGGACAAAGATGCGGGCCAACGGGTGGTTCTGATCGGTCACAGCATGGGGACCTCACTCTCTGCCCAGTTGGCCAACACGAAGATGCCCCATGTGACTCCTCTAGCAGAGTACATCGTTGGACTAGTGGCTATCTGTCCTGTATCAGGCCCCCCGAGCGAAGCGACGACTACATGGGCCAAGAGGGCAATGTGGATCCCGGGATGGCTATTTGATCTGTGGCGATCTTGGGACGGTTGGGGTGGGCCAGAGAGCCCAAGCGTGAAGCGTTTCGTCGGCGAAGGCGCTGATGAAGCTACCCGGGTCCTTCAGTATCGCTTCAACAAGCAGAGCAGAACCCCGGTGTGGAGACGCATGGCCAATGGCGCACTTCCCGTCTACAAAGACGGTAAGCCTACAGGTGGCATCCCAACCTTGGATACCTGGGCTGGGCTTGATATACCGGTTTACCTAATCGCTGGCGAAAAGGATAACATTGTCTCTCCCAAGGAAGTCGACAAGATCACCAAAGTGCTGGATCCCGACAAAACCCTATCGGAGTCCGACGAGGCGGATGAAACTCACAGTGCCATTGTTGACGCTGCTGCCCCTGTCAACACTTCGGCACGGCCGCAAGATCACACCCCCCAGGCCATCGATGATCTTCGAGACGAAGACTTCCACAAGACCAAACCACTCAAAGCTGAGAGCTTCAACGATGATAGCCCTGATGACCCATCAACCCCGAACGAAACCGTTGCCGAGCTACCCGCACAGCCAAACCACCCCAGGAAGGTAGTCAGATCCATTGTGATGCCTGCGCCCGCGACGCACGCTGTTCTTTACACCCCGTGCTCAGTTCGCGCTGTTGCTGGTCTGATATCCGACTTCCTCGCTACGCACATCACGGGTAGGCTGTCTCTTGCCTGGCAGCTACAGTATCTTTCACGCGAGGGTAAATGGGACGTCAAAAACCTCGCCAAGTGGCAGTCTGTCAATCCTGTCTCGGAACCGATAGGACCCAACGGAAACCCCGTGTTCCGCGCTCTCAAGACGCTACGTGAAGCAGATGACGTTCATTGCCCGCCGAAATTTGTGGCCAATTGGGGCCACATCGTGAAAGATGTCATCGACATCTCCAAAGACCAGCCTGTCTACGACCCACGGGGCCTCGAACGGGCTGGCATACATTATCACAAGTTTCCGACGGTCTCCAAGATACCCCCACAGGCCGATGAGATTGAAGCCTTCATCAAACTCGTCGACACCCTCCGCGAGAAACAGAAACAGCGTGCTACTACCGAAAAATGGTCTGATCCAGATAACTGCGTTGTTGGTGTTCACTGCCATTACGGCTTTAATCGCACGGGGTACTTTATTGTGTGCTATCTCGTTGAGCGGTGCGGCTACGGTGTTCAAGAGGCTATCAATACGTTTGCAAAGGCGCGACCTAATGGGATCCGTCACTCGCACTTTTTGGATCGGTTGTATGTGCGATACAATGTGGATACTGTCTCTCAAAGTGCGATGCAATAGCGGATCGCACCACTGGTTCCGTAGCCAAGGCATTGATGTTGGTACGAAGGCAGGAGAAGAGGGTCAGTGGTTGGGCTCAGATTCGTTCAAGTTTTCTTTTAAGGGTTAGCAGGCTGGCGTCTGGGCAACTGTGGTGGTATCTGCAAGCGTATAATGATGGCGAAGCGAGTGGATTCATAGGGAAAGGTTCGGAGCCGGCGTTGATAGATCTAACTTGGTAGCGTTCTATGTTATCCTTTGACAACTTATCAGGATTTTCGCTTGTCCTGGGAATTACCTGTGACGCTCTTCATAGTAAGTAAAATGGCGTTTGTCAAAGGACCAAACGCATGACTGATGTCCGTTCCCCGAAAGCGATGATATTCTTGCCATTAACAACGGTCACTCTTATGATTTATATTGATAGGAGCACGAATGAGGCCAATTCTCTCAGTAATCAAGTCGCGTCTATGAGTAAACATGTAGCGATTGTAAATGATCTAACTCTAGCCCTTGTCTACGTTTCTAACCTCCTGTTATACCATTCCAGGAAGAACCACTGCGAACAAACAGCTCAGTAAGGACGAAAATCATACTAGTATTCCAACATTGCACATGTCGCTTACAGAGACTCCAGAGCATGGTACTTGCCACCCGGAGCCGCAGTGTCCAACGCCTTCAAAGCCTGGGCGTCAGGCTTGGCCATCTTCTCCTTGAGCTCCTCCGTAATCTCATCGACATCAACGTCGAGGTACTCGCGCAGGAACTTGCCGACGTCGGTGTTCTCGACGTTGGCGCGGAGCGCGTCGGTGCGCGGGCTGCCGGAGCTGTAGATGTTGACGTCGACGGCGGTGTGGCCGTGGGTGCTCCAGCCGATGTGGGCGCGCAGGGAGATGAGGGCGGAGAGGAGGACGAGGGCGCTGTCCGGGTTGTCGGCGATGAGGGAGACCTCCTCGTCGGAGGCGTTGGAGATGCCGAGGCCGCGGACGATGAGCTCGTCGTGGATGTACCTCTTGAGCTTCTCCTTGTCCTTCTTGGCGCCGGAGGCTGTGGCGAGGTGCGCGTGGAGCTTGGCGGCGAGCCACTCGGCCGAGGCGGTTGCGTTGGCGAGGACCTTGGGGTACCAGTTGTAGACGGGGAGATGGCCCGGCTCCTGGATGGCGGCAGCGAGGCCGCCGGTCTCGTGGTCGCTGGTCGCGACGAGGACAGTCTCGGTCTTGCTCTGCTTGATGAAGTCGAGAACGGACTTGAACGCGGCGTCGTACTCGAGAACCTCGTGGACGTGGGCGGCAGGATCGTTGATGTGGGAAGCGTGGTCGATTCGGCTGCCCTCAATCATGATGAAGAATCCCTTGTCGCTCTTTTCGGTCGCCTTCTCCAGAGCGCGGAGAGCAGTGTTGGTCATTTCGCTCAGCGAGGGCCAGACATCGTCATGGTTTCTGCGATCGATGTTGAATGGGATCTCGGTGGGCGCGAAGAGGCCCAAGAACGGCAGCTGGGCCTTCTCGCCGCCCTCGAGGGCATCGAAGCCAGCGCGGTTGTCGGTATAAGTCCAGTTGTGCTTTTCCCTTGCAATCTTGACAACATCGGTGTCGTCGCCTCGGCAGCTGCCCTCGGTTCCGCTGGGGAGAAAGTGGCATCTGCCGCCGCCAAACATGAGATCCACGGAGCGCCCGAGCACGCCGTCGCCGACCTGCTGCAGAACGATGCTATCTTCGAGCTCTCGGCTGATTGCCTGGGAGCTGAAGCAAGCTGGAGTGGCATCGCTGATTGCCGACTTGACAACCAATCCGGTGTGATAGCCAGCCCTCTTCGCGGCTTGCATGACGGTCCCGCAAGGGCTGTGGTCGGGGAGAGTGGCGATGGCACCGTTGTAGCTCTTCATGCCGCAAGAGAAGGCAGTCGCACCGGCAGCACTGTCAGTGACCAGAGAGGAACTCGAGCGCGTGCGGCTTGTGCCCCAAAAGTGCTGGTCGAGCACCAGGGTATCGTCGATGGACAGGTCGTCCACGTACTGGCGAAAGCTGCGGGTCAAGGACAGCGACGTGGGGCCCATGCCGTCCGACACCATGAAGACGAGGTTGCGCTTCGCGGGGGGAGCATCGTGAGGATTATGGCTCGTCTGCTGGCTGTGCTGCGTCCACACAGCCATGATAATCACGGCCGCGGTGGCGACGAGCGCCCAGGCGAAGAGGCCGAGCTCGCGGAGGCGCGAGGACCGGCGCGACTTGCCATCGGCGTCGGCGCCGGACCCGTCCTGGCCGGACAAGAGGGGATCGCGTTCGTTTGACTGAGGAGTCGCCATTGTCAGCTTTGCGCAGCAAGAGGCTCGACCATGTAAGGAAGACTGACCATGGTTCAGACCGACAGCCCGTACTCCGTAGGCAATGAGAAATTGATGGCAAGTTTAAGCTGGGGTGCAGCTGGACCGCAGAGGGGTTGGGCGGGCAGCTGAGTCTATTGTGGCGTATGCGTGCGCAGGGGGCAATGCTTGTTCAGACAGCGTGCGCGGGGGTGTTCCAGTGGGTTACTACAGGGGGTTCAACCTGGAGGCCCACTAACATCTGCTCGGCGGGTGCCCTGTGACAGCTGTGACAGCTGTGACATCAGCCCGTCCCCAAGGGCGGGGCGGTATTGGACGCTATCGCTCCGGGGCCGGGGCTTAGTCTCAGTTGCAGCCCGTGTTTGTTTTATCCAAGCAAAACATAGCCAATGAGGGTGCATCAACTGGACCACGGGAGCATCCTCGTTGGCATCTGATCCAGATCACAGAGACTCCTAGTTTAGTTTGAGCTCACCTTGAGGCTACAAGTCTCACCTTCGCTCGTCAGCTCTCGGACGAAATCTATCTACGTACTGGTGAACAGCAAGCTGCTGCGGGAGCCTCACTGGAGTCGACTGCAACGTTGGCTTTTGATATCGCCATGATGGATCTCAGCAACTCAACTTCAACTCTACCCGTCTGTTTCAGTAGGCTATTACGGCCCGTGTGCCGCTGGGATGGCTAAACCCGGCAGCTCCATCACAAGCTCCATCCATTCTCGGCAGAGAAAGAATCGAGCCCATACCAGGGCCCTATCTACCGGGATCTTACAACCAGACTGCCCCCAGTCATTTGTCAGCTGAGACTTGTAAATGAGAGGTCTCCTAAAGTAGAACCACTCAGGCCCTCCCGAGCTCGTGTCTGGTCAAGGAACCGTTGTTGGAAAAAGTCGAAGCGACTCATGATCCTGGCGGGTTGTCGAAATAACACCACGACCACACGGAACCCAATAGCCTGTCGGTGCGATAGGGACAGTTCTGGTGCCACAGAGGGGTTTGTGAATCTCTTGTCACCCTCTGAGCAACCAAACCACGTTGCGTTTCGGCACGAGTGATGACGGGCTGTCAAACTGGGTCTGCCCAGGAGAACTTTGCTACACACTCACTAATACCAAGATTGATAGCAGCTTCTACTGGCCGACCTGCAATCTCGTCTGCTTTCAGCAAAGCACTCCCAAAACCCAGTCGGAAAGCCGTGAGGGATGAAAAGTGAACCGACTCTATTCTCCTCAGAAAGCGAGGATGCGACGATGATGTGTTCTGCTCATATCCAATCTCCTTCAGCCCCCAACGACGATCTTCGCTAACTATGCCTTGCGCTTCTCGTCTTCGACCATGTGATTCGACGGGCGAAACACAGCTAAAACACCAAGACCATACCCATAGTATCCTCACATGTGCGGCTTCGTCCTCTTCCTAAACCTCTGCGGATGCCATGGCGGCCTCGAATTTGAAACGTCTTGTCCCCGAATACTTCAAGAGCTGAACCGGATAAACGACGCCGCATCCTGGGAGTCTGAGACGATCAATGAGCTGCCCTTCACAGTTCCCAACGACTGCGTGCCTGGCTGGCACAACACGCGCATTGTTCTCACTTACGCAGTATGCTGTTCTCAGTGGTGGTTCAACTGTCCCTCTGTGACGACTCATAACTACCCGTACGTCTACTATCCCGGGCATTTGTAGTCAAAACGGGCTGGAGGCAGAGCAAAAGTGTGCGATAAGGAAGACGATATCAGAACGGATCAGCTCAGGCCGAAGCGGAGGATGTGGGCGACGCAAATGAAATGCGTGGGGCTAGATACCCCTGGCGAAGAGTTATTGACAGGCAATATTCGGACCAACTGTTGATATCGTCTGAGGAACTTGTGGGATGCTGCTCGTGGTAAGACCATTAATTGGTATAAGAATGCCATCTGCTCTTGTATCTTTTGACTACTTCAAGGCTTCAAGGAGACACGCCGCACGTGTTACTGTGAGAAGACTAAACATTGCTTGGTGCTGATCTGGTGAGAGAAACGTACATCTTGAAGAGCAGCGTTTTGCTATGAATATGTTTCTATTAGTATGAATACTAAACCGGATTATGAGATACTCTAGGCCTTGATAAACTGACCCTAAATTCATCATAAGTATGTAACAGCCAGTGTCATTATCCTAGAAGCCATAGGGAATCTCACGACTCTAGTTTCGCTTGCTACTCTCTGCTGAGGCGCGGCTCTCGTTCCGGACTCCCTGAGCTTTTGTAACACGGTTAGTCTCAACGTTTCACATATGCACTTCGAATCTTGTTTCCCCTACCGCAGGATATCAACGCCTGTGCCATGTACCTGCGGCGATGTCGGAATCAATCGTGAGCTAGAGCCATTGACGAGCCCCTGGCCCAGTCACCACGCAACTTCTTTCCGTAAGTCGGAAATGGTTGAGAGGGCGAGGTTGGAGTTGGAGTAAACCATGGTGATTAGCTACTCAAGTAAACTTTCGAAACGCGAAATAGACGATTAATATGCTACGCTTTGCTAATACTGTAATAAGATCCCGTTGCTTCCCATGACACGCAAACCACTCGGATTCGCCCTCTCAACGCCTGGGTATCATCAAATAATACAATCATCCCCCTACTGCCGGACCGCTCTAGTTTTCTGAGCTCACTCCACTACACCTTGAGCTTGATCTTCTGCTGCCTCACCTTCTGCTGCTTCTTCTTCCTCAAAGTGATAATGTGTCTCCTTTGCACAATCTGTACAAGCCAGTTGTAGATCATGTCTCTCATGAGAATCAAAATGGTAGCGGCCACCGTTGGGACGGCACAGGCCCAGCTGTTGCAAAAAAGTGTTAGCAT